>CANSZD010003954.1:695000-715000 GCA_947648045.1 Beta corolliflora
CATGCTTCGGATGGTTTAATGTTTTGAAATTCGGGTTTGCGGTGCTTTGCTACCCATTTTTGATATGGTTTAGTTGATTCGAGGAGAGCTTGCTCTTTTATTTTTCAAGGTCCTAATTCGGGTATGGTTTTTGAATTCGATATGGGTTTAGATTTTCAGTAATTTTTAGATAAATTGAAAATATTTGTGAAAGCGAGGTTTTGTAATTGTTGGACTTTTTTCAATTTGAGCTGAATTTTGAATTATTTTTTAGAATTTGAAATTTAGGATATTGATGTTGTATTGTATTCTTATATGTTTGCTTTTGTTGTTACATTACTTATTCGTTGCATTACTTATTGGTAAAGTTGTTTAATTTTTCCAATTTTGTGGACTTTGGTGGTGGTTGTTATGTGGTGTTTTTAGAAATTGGGATGTATTGTTATGTATACACGAAAAGGAAACTTGGTAATTTGGTGCCAAGTGATTGGAGTCTTTCTTTACTTCGGTTGTTTTCTTCGTTTAGTGAGATAGAAATTGCGAGTACGATTTTGGTCTTTTTACTCTTGGACTTTGTGGTAGTTATTACTCTAAACTTTGATCATGTGGAGTTTTCGGGCGTAGCTTCCTAGAAAATGCAATGATAAGGAAATTTTTTTCGGACTTTGTGATGTATGTTACCTCCTAATAATGATGAGCTTAAACAAATAGTTAGATGTTTAATTAATTTTGGGCTAATTCCTAAGTAAGTGATTTAAAGAGGATAACCAAGCAATTCTCACTAATAGTCAAGTATTTTAAGCACTACCTTCATGTTTAACTAATGATATATTAGAAATCAAATTCAATTGATATGTTCTCTTTTTTTTTTTGTGAGGTGTTTATTTTGTTTGTGAGAGTGCTTGATTTGTGATTGAATGAGGTAATGCTTTTGAGGTGGGTTAAGCCTTGGGCTGTCGCCATACCATGAAAGCGCCCCAAGTCGGTAGCCTACTACCATAGGTGATTATTAGGTGGTGCCAAGGAAAGGTAATGTACATTTGCGGTGGTCGATTTACGTAGTTTTGGAGATCGTTTGCTCTACACCACATAAATGTAGATTAACAATTTAATCACACTTGTTTGGTCCATATCTCGTTTGAGACAAATGGAACCGTCTTTTGACTTTTGAGGTTTGAGATCATTGAAAGAGGGAGAACAGACACTATATAACTTATAATTCCTTTCTTTGCGAGATATTGAACATCGATGGGATAACCGGGCGGGTTCAATTTTCGTGTACCTCTCCTCCAAATGCCGATATTTCCTCATACTTTCTTTTTCGGGTCATACTAGTGGAAAAAAGTGCTTTTGCTACTTACCAAATGCTCCGATTTCTTCCTCAAACGCAAAGCATTTGATAAGTTTTCACCAAATTTTGATAAATTTTTTAACAAATGCTCGGCCAAACGGAGCATTTGTGATTCCGTGCTTTTTTTTTAATATTCCCTCGCTCCCTCCCTCTTTTATAGTCCCTCCACCCAAGTCCCTGCTCCCCACCCCTATTTTCTCTCTCATCTCTCGTTTCTCGTCTCTCCTCTCGCAAATGGCGACCTCTCCCTCTCTCCTCCCACGACGAAAACACCGACCATCTCCCCCAATACAAAATCTAAGAACTTGAGTTTTGATTAAAACATGGTTTTCTCCTTGTCTCACTAACTCCTCTTTTTTCTCTTTTTCACAAGTTCTCTCATGAACTACTCGTCCCTAACGAGAAAATTGGTTCTTCAAGCGGCGCGACGGGAGGCGGCGGCGATGGTTGTGCAGGCAGCCAGTAGGAGGAGAGAGAATATTTCGTCAATTTCGTTGGATCTAAAGGTAACTCTAAGTCTTGCTTTCTCTCTCCTTGTTCTCAGATTTAAAGGTAACCCTAATTCTCTCGCCTCTTTTGTCATTCTTCCGGCTCCGGCGCCATGTTTGTCTTCTTCTCCGATAACCTCCAACTCGCGGGGCGAACAACAAGCTCAAATTTACCCTCAAATTGGTATGATTTTGTTTCGTTTTGAAAAAAAAAAACAATTAACTTTCTAATTTATACGCTATGTGATTTCAATTTTTACTATTGAATTTTTATTGGGTGTTGTATTAAAAACAAGTGTTTGGGTTTTTTAATACTTTTTAAGGTGAAAATCTATATTGTTTTTCTCGCCATGAGATTTCAATCGTGTTTTGATTAATTGAAAATCTTATCCGGGTTATTGAAGTATGTTTGTGATTTGTGTCCTTTCTCAAACATTATTATTTTTTAACTTTGTATATATCCTGTTTGTAAGGTTTTTTTTTTTTTTTTTTATTGTAATCGATGAAATGTGCTTAAAATATGCCATTGCTAGGCTTATGCATGAATGTTGAGTATATTTTCATCATGAGACTCGCTTATCTTAGAGTTAGACTTGCACGTGTTTTGTAGTGTATTGAAAAGTAGGATGAGATTCGAGCTTCTAACGAGACGAGACGAGCCGAGCCGAGCCGAGCCTTCAATTAGTCACACTTCGAGCAGAGCCGAGCTTAGAGAATCTAGGCTCGACAAGCCACGAGCTCGAGCCGAGCCGAGCCTTCATATTTTTTAACGAGCTCCAGTCGAGCCTAGCTCTATTCGGGCTCGATAAGCAACCCTAGATGAGATTGATAAGGAGGAACTTTGAATGACCATGAGCTGGAGAGAATAAAGAAATTTTAAATGCTATTTTTGTACGTTATCGGACTCAAGTTTACTAGCTCGAAGAAAGTGCTCAATTTAAATGGCCATCTACGAGTTCCCTTTTTCCCTAAGTTACTACTATTTGTTTTGAAATTATCTTAGGCGACTATTTTTTTTGCTCAACCTTGGTCCTTGTAAAATAAGGGAATAAGTTAGCTTATACATTAACTCACTCTATCCATGGGAGATTGTCAGTAGAGTGTGGGTGATCAGTTTCCCTTCTTTTGTCATTGATTTTCTCTTCTGAGCTAGCAATTTTAGTCCCCTTTGTGTGGCATGTTTCAGAAATATGTCCTAAACTATGAATTGAAAATTTTATTTACTATTGTTAAGTTGGTTATTTTTAAAAAAAAATTGGTCAACTTACACCTATGATGGCCACAACTCATTTGTTGCTCCCATAAGACACTCGGCATCACTAGAATAGCAACCACAACCTGATTTTTACCGTGCAATTATGCTTGATTGGTTTGTCTCATGTAGCTGTGCTTTTTTGACCATTATCTCCATACCTTTTACCTAACTAGAGCTTTTATTTTGTTTGAATTAAAATCTCGATACTAATTACTAAGTTTTTTTCTTTTTTCCATGGACAACATGGGGAAAGTCCAGAATGAGACAACGGTATGGTGGAAAATCTAAATTTTTTCCGATTTGATTAGTCCCGAATTCAAGAGCAGTTTGGTGAGTTTCATGTTGACGCTGTGAGTAAAAAATTTCAATCTTATCATGGTTTATGGATTTGAATATCATATTAGAGTTGTTACATCAATTTGAAAATAATTGTCACTTTACGAATGTCGCTAAGAATGTCACTTTCCTCTTCTAGAAGCAGTTCTTGTTTACCTTTTGTACTTGTAACTTATCCAAGCTTTTACGAGATCTCTTGTTCTTACAAAGGAGGCAAAATTATTTTACGGATGACAAAATGTTCACTATGATCTGCTACTTACATGTACATGCATCACTTTAAACTATTTTACGGATGACAAATTTAACAAGGTTGACATTCTTTTTCCGGGTGTCGCATGTTTTCGATTCTTTGTCATTTTCGGCTCACTTGCTCACCATCAAATGCATCCGATAACAAGAAGAAGCTCGACCATTTGTCAAGTGGTGTTACGGACAAAGAGTATTTCATTGTTTCCTCTTGCTATCTTTTCATAATATATCGTAACTAAAGAATTAAATGTCATGACATGGATTTTGACATTTTAATTTTGGTAACAAAATAAATTATGACAGTAATTAAGGGTGCTTTAAGCTTGACTCGAACATCTATTGACAAAGGTTAAAAACTCTCGGGAGATTATGTGCTCCCTTTGCTCCCGTTACTGCGGTATTTTGATATACTTGGAGTTTTATCAACCACTTCTCTAATACTCGGTCTTTTGATATGTATAGCTAATTCCATGGATCCTGAAAATGGCAAGAAATCAAGGTAGGGGGTAGAGTTTGGGACTCGTAGAATTCCCGATCGAACTAGAGAATAAGAGATCCATAAAGGTACCTTTTAGTACAGCAATATTTTCGAGGAACACCTATTTGTGCTTATATATATTGGATATATCAGAACTTTTTGGACTTAGCTTCACCTTTTTTTATGGTGAAAAGAATGCAACCTTAGTTGTCTATGTATTGTCGCCCTAAAAATTCTACCGTTAGAACTTGAAGTTGAAAGGTTCTTTGTCTCACCGATATCAACCTAAGATATCTTTGTCGCACTCGTCGCCTTATTGATTATAGTGCTTCTTGATGATATATTTTCTTTGTTCATATATAGGTCTCGCTCTTTTTTTGATTTCGAGGGATGTAGTTAAAAGTTTATGCCATCTGTGGGTGTTCTCTATGCAATTGATGTCCTTATCACTACATCAAATGCTAAGAATAATACATAAAAATTGAACTTTTTTTGGGGTTACTTTTACTATACAATGCTGAGACAACACTTCCAGTGGTGTAGTTGGTGGAAATAACTCTTGTAATAGATTGTTTAAGCAGTTTCTACCCATAACGATAGTGGACATACCATTACTCATGTTGTTGCTTATCTGTGGCAGAAAATCAGGAACCTGCTAAATCGAAATGTGGTAAACTTGTCGGACAGGTCTTGCATTTTTCTTTATGTCTCCTGTATTGTGTATGTCTTTGGGTTGAATCTAGAACTGACGAGTTTACGGTGCTTTTCAGGGAGAGAGAGGCAGAGGAGCAAGCAGAAAGAGAGAGGCTTAAAAGTCGATGGTTTAGTGAGCAGGAAATGATTTAAAGTACTTATGAACCTTTACACATGGCTTTCCATCTAATACACCTATATTCTTTACTCATTGCTTTTTTGCCTTTTGTTTTTGAATTACAGATGAGCCTCTTCAAATTACTTACAGTTATGTTCCTGGGATGGAACAGGTCACAGACGCACAATCCAGGCTAGTGATTTTTTTTTCTCATTCAGTTTATGATTTATGCTGCGCTTTTAGATTTTTCTGAACATAACTTGGCTTCGTCAGGTGTGCAAATGACTGATTTTTTAATTACCCAATGACTGTTTTCCATTTTGATGTTTCAAACTGGTTATTCTAAAATGGTTATAAAAAGTTGTTAAACTATCTGTTACGATAAATCTCATGTGGAAATAGATCTCAACAAGTGGTCAAGTTAACCTTGGGCAAAGGTAGCATTCAAAATGATAAAAGTGGGGATTCAATTTTAAGTTTTTCTGTGAACCTTTCATTGATAACAGCTGCTAAGCTCCCCTCTCCCCCAGGGTGGTTAAACTTAATGCATTTAGTTTAGCAAGTTTGCATGCCTGCTTAATATCTGTGGCGCTATCAATCCTTTGAAGTGAATGGGATAGTCTTGTGTAGCTTCAATAATGCCTTTTTATTTTCTGTTTCATTCTCGTCTTTATGAGTTTAGCAAGTTTGCATGCACGCTTAATATCCGTGGGCGCTATCAATCCTTTGAAGTGAATGGGATAGTCTTGTGTAGCTTCAATAATACCTTTTTATTTTCTGTTGCATTCTCGTCTTTATGAGTTTCTTTTTCTCTTGTTAAAATTAAAGCATTTGTTCCATCTATTTTTAGCCTGAACTTGTGGATGATAATAGTAATTAAGAACATGTGGCGTATTGAGTATTTTGTGGATGATACAGGATATATATCATGCTCCGGTTCCAATAATTCTGACAAGTAGTTGTGTATTGATTTCCTAGGCTTGAGATAAGGCAGGCGAGTGAAGGAATGCTCCATGTTCCTGGATTAGTTGAAGCATCTGTAAGCAACATTAGTGAGGTTTGGGAAGTTCTACAAACTAGAAGTATTGTCGGGAAGGTCTGGTTCCACTAATGCAAATGATAGATGGTATTGAGAATTATACTTTGGTTCATTTTAACTAGTGTTGTTTCTCTTTAAGATAGAAGATAATGTTTTTTATTAATTGTTTTTTGCTTGTCGTTGCATTGCTTAGCTTGTTTTTGTACAATTGATGGATGGTATTGGGAATTATACTTTGGTTCATTTTCGCTTGTGTTGTTGTTGCTCTTTAAGATAAATAGATAATGTTTTTTTATTAATTGTTTTCCACTTGTTGTTGTATTGCTTAGCTTGTTGCTCTTTAAGATAAAAAGATAATGTTTTTTTTATTAATTGTTCATTTTCGCTTGATGTTGATCGCCTTGTTGCTATAGAGCTTCGGTAAGCTGTATTTTTTTAAAATAAAAATTAACAAATGCTCCGGTTGTTTAGGGAAAACCGAAGCATTTGTATCACAAACGCTCCGGTTTTCCTTTAACAACCGGAGCATTTGACAGTCAAATGCTCCGGGTTTTTAAACAACCGGAGCATTTGAGACAACAAATGCTCCGGTTTCAACCGGAGCATTTGTAAAATGCTCAAATGCTCGTATGGCGTCTGCTACGGGTAAAATACGGAGCATTTGTGGGCTTTTTAACCGGAGCATTTGAGCTTTTTTGTACTAGTGGTATATATGTATATATGTATATACATATACATATATATATATATATATATATATATATATATATATATAGATATAGATTCCGGGTATCAGAATCATGGGGTGTAGTTATATTTGTTCTTTTATAAAACTTGTCCTTTTGTTTTCAGTAATTTCCAGTCTTTAAACTTAAATCTGTCCTATTTGTTACTCTGCTTGTTTTAACGTTTGTAGAGGCAGTAAGTCCCATGTGAGGCAGTCAGACCATAAGGCTACAGTTACCTAAACGACTGGTAGGTTATATGGCATTTTCTGGTTTTAATTTATGGTTTAAGTTCTGGTTCAAAAGTATGAGTTCTATTTGGAACAGAGGAACTCCATCCTCTTCTCGTGGTAGTAGTAAAGCCAATAAGCTGGTTAAAAATGAAACCTTTACAATGGAAAACCTTGAGCAAAACATTGACAATTGGGAGATACCCAAAGTTAATAAAGACCAGATTTATAAAATGAGTAAATATAATATTTTTAAAACTGATTATGTTATCAAAACCCAAGAACGTGATATCCATTTAACAAACCTATTGATACTATTATATTATTTTTTGCAAAAACTTTGCAAAAGCCTGTCGAAAAGGGTTATCGATACATCCATATAGGGTTGGTTCAAGTTGGCTTAAAACCTCTTACAAAAGAAGGATTAAATTCTTCTGTCCTTGTGGCCCTTAGAGATGGACGATTTAAAGACTTTAATGATTCCTTACTAGGAACGATAGAGTCAAGCTTATGCATGGGTCCAGTCTCTTTTGATTGTTATCCAAATTTCAGTGTCTCTTTAAGTGATAAAAATATCTTATCTTCTTTTCTTTTACAAATTAAAACACATAACTATAAAATGTTTGATGTATCTATCCCAGTAGCTTTGATCTATAAAGTCCATTACAAAGCCATGATGTCTGCTTTTAATACTAGAAATATACAGCATAGTAAAAAGGGAGAAACTCTCCTACTCCAAACCGACCTTTCAAGATCAAACATAAGAATCCCTAGACCAATACAATGGAATGATGTCAGTCTTCTTGAAGATTGGTTCCTTGAGAGGAGCCTTGAACCCGAAGTGCAATCCCCACCCTTCCGTAACCTAATACCGAATTAGAACGAGTCATACAATACTCAGATGGTAGTGTTAAACTTAGCTTTAACAGAAGCACTAGCTCTAGGTATTCAGACCATTCCTCTGTTGAAAATCTAGGACGGTCTTCTCGTCTTCCTTCTGAAAGTAACATGCATTATAAACGACAAATTAGTTGTCCTAGAAATAATTACCCGGAAAGACCAAGGTATTCTACCTCAGATATACCTTCCCCTTCCATTCAAAATGTTGAATATAGAACCCAGGTTCCACACCCGGTTTATGCTGAAAGACAGTCTCCTCCAGACTCACCCTCAGCCTCAGTTATAACTGAAAATATTACCAATGAGCTTAACGTCCTTGAAAAGAATTTTGAGATCAACAAGGATTTGGTTCACAAAGACTTTTATGCACCACATAACCTCTCGAAGAGAACATGGTTCTTCGAGCACTTTCTTGAAGTACGAAAAAAGATCCAAGAAAGCTATTACAGCTTTGTTGTACAACATAAAACCCATATTCTTTTCTTTAATTGGTTCGAACTCTATAGTTCTGACAATAACATTGATTACCCCTTTAAAACCATAGAACCTATCAACACCAATAGAAGGACACCTGTCTGGGAGATTCCAGATGGCACGGTTCAAAATGACCATCCTCCTTTACGCCAGATTTCCTTTACCATAGGCGAGCACAAAGTAGAGGCCTTCCCTCTTAAGAAACCTCAGGAAGAAGCCTCAGCAAACCTCAAGAATATTGTCCTGCAAAACAATTTCACTAATATTAGCCTTAACACTATAGGAAAGCAACTTTATAGAATTGAGAAACAAAGCCTTAAAACAGAGACAAGTTTAGTCCCCACTCCCTTAGAGAAAAGTCTCCAAAATCCAGTTTTTAAACCTTATCAAATTTCGCAGAAAGCTCAAAAGGAAGTTACAACTTCAAGGACTGAATTTCTTCAAGCTATTAGAGACCAAATTAGCAGGGTTGAACCTTCTACTTCAAAAATAGTTGAGGAAGAAACAGTCCAGAATAACACTGTTAGTGTCCTAGATTTAAGTGACAACACTGATCCGGAAACTAGCCCTAAAACACCTGAATTAGCTAAACTATCTTGGCAACATACTGGCCCTCTCAATATTATTCCTTTAAGGTCTAGTGAATCCCAAATCGGAAGTCAGCCTAACACAATTATTCAACCAAAATATAATGCCTCTTCCATCTACGAATGGAATATAGATGGTATGAGTGAACACCATATTTTAAACCTTTTACAGCAAATGACGATGGCTTCAAATGCTTACAAAACCCAATCAGGTACATCAGATAAAACGGTTGTGGAACTCCTTATTGCAGGCTTCTCTGGCCAGTTAAAAGGATGGTGGGATTTCTATCTCACCAAAGAACAGCAGCTGGACATCTTGAATGCAATTCAGACAACTGAAGATGGGGTTCCCATTCTTAACCTAAATGGAGAACCGATTCAAGATTCTGTCTCAACCCTCATATTTACCTTATCACTTCACTTCATTGGAGATTCCTCCCATCTCAGAGACAAAAATGCAGATCTTTTGTCTAACCTAAGATGCAAAAAACTTAGTGATTTCCAGTGGTACAAAAATACTTTCCTAACCAGGGTTATGCTTAGAGAAGATTCTAACCAACCCTTTTGGAAAGAAAAATTCCTAGCAGGTCTTCCAACCATATTAGGAGAAAAGGTCAGAAACATAATCCGTGAGGATTTTGGCGAACATATTATCCCTTACGATAGGCTAACCTACGGTGAGTTGGTTAGTGTAACCTCTAAACAAGGCCTTCAAATATGTCAAGATTTGAAGCTCCAAAAACACCTAAAAAGAGAGTTAAAAGAGACTAAAAAGGAATTAGGTTCCTTCTGCCAACAATTTGATGTCTCTTCCCCTCAGACAAACACTTGTAAAGGAAACTGTAGCAAAACGACCCATTATCAAAAACCCTATAAAGCACGAAGGTTCTATAAGAAGGTTGAGAAAGTCTTCCATAAAAAACCTTTTGAACAACGAAAATGGAAGCCCCATAGGAAACACCAACAGTCCACTACAAAACCTAACCTTAAAAACATAACTTGTTTTAAGTGTGGAAAAAAGGGTCACACGGCTAGATTTTGTAGAGTGTCTAATAAAATCCAAAACCTCGACCTAGATGATGAAACTCTAGGAAGAATTTCAGCTCTTTTAATAGAGTCTTCTGATGAGGAAACTGATAATTTAACTGAGAATTATGGCCCACAGGATGACGATATAGATTCCTCATCTTCAGCTAATGATGAGGATTATACCCTAAACGTTCTTACCAAAGAACAAAACCTCATTTTAGATGTTATTCAGGATATTAATAATCCTGATCTACAAAAGTAGTACCTTGAACGTCTTCGTAAAACCCTTGAGGAAAGTCCTAAAGTAAAAGACCCTAACCCTCCTTCTTCAAGCACTGAACCATACAACCTCACTTCTATTTTAGAAAAGGGAAGTTCTAGAAAGAAGCCATAAAGAACCATACAGGACCTTCAGGCTGAAGTTAAAACCATTAAAGCCGATATAAAAGACCTTAGAACTAAGCAGCAGCATGACTCTGCCATCATTCAGCTTCTAACTTCTCATATGGTCCCAGATATCCCTAGTGAGAGTGATCCTGACGATATCCCGGATGAAGAACAAAGCCCAAAAGTCCAAGATGATTTCCTTTTTGTTTTAAAAGAAATCAGTTCTAGAAAGTATTACATAAAAATCACACTTGAGTTCTCTAGTGACTTCAAAATCATTACTATAGCTTTTTTCGATACCGGAGCAGATTTAAATTGTATTAAGTCCAGTCTCGTCCCAAAACGCTTTCACCAAAAAACTTCGGAAAAACTTAGCTCTGCTAATAACACCAAAATGCATATAGGGGGAAAAACAGATGCTGACATATTGAATCAAGGCCTCTCTCTAAAAAGCCATTTTGTCCTCGTTACAAATATGCACCATTCAGTAATCTTGGGAACACCCTTCATAAATCTCATAACTCCTTACAGTGTCAATTATGATGGAATATCCTTCAAGACCAAAAATAAAAGGCTTGATTTTCTTTTCCTAGAAAAGCCCAAGACCAGAAATCTCAACATTATAAAGGCTAGCTCCATTTATAATAATGAGATAAATTCTCTTATAGCTCGAAAACAAAGTGACGTACATGATCTAAAACAGAAAATCCATTTACAAAAAATTGGGGCACAACTACAAGATAGTGTTCTAAAAACTCAGATAGCTGACTTCCAAAGCCTCCTCGAAAGTGAAGTTTGCTCTGAGCTACCCAATGCCTTCTGGAATAGAAAGTAACACATGGTCGACTTACCTTATAAGCCTGATTTTGATGAAAAGAATATCCCTACCAAAGCCCGGCCAACCCAGATGAATGCCGACTTAGAACGCCATTGTCGAGAAGAAATTAGATTTCTCGAAAGCAAAGGCTTAATTTCCAAATCCCGTTCCCCTTGGAACTGTGCGGCGTTTTACGTCAACAAAGCTTCGGAGATTGAACGAGGCACGCCTAGGCTAGTTATAAATTGCAAACCTCTGAATGATGCCCTTCGTTGGATCCGTTATCCAATACCCAATAAAAAAGATCTGATGCAAAAACTACACCATGCCTTTATCTTCTCAAAATTCGATATGAAATCCGGATTTTGGCAAATACGGATCAAGCCACAACATCGTTATAAAACCGCTTTTACTATTCCTTTTGGCCAGTATGAGTGGAATGATATGCCTTTCGGTCTTAAAAATGCTCCCTCTAAGTACCAAAGAATTATGAACGATATCTTCAACCCCTATTCAGACTTTTGCATTGTTTACATTGATGACGTGCTGGTTTACTCAAGCACGATTGATCAGCACTTTAAAAATCCTAAGACTTTTTTCTGTCTAAATAAGAAAAATGATATTGTTATTTCAGCAACAAAGATTTCATTATTTCAAACTAAGATTAGATTTCTTGGCCAAATTGTGTCTTGTGGCACTATTACCCCTATTAACAGGCCTCTCCAATTCACTAGCAAATTACCTAATAAAATCTTAGACAAAACTCAACTACAGAGTTTTCTTGGTAGTTTAAACTATGTCTTAGATTTTTATCCAAATCTTTGTAGAATTACGAAACCTCTCCATGATAGACTAAAGAAGAACCCACCGCCTTGGTCTGATCTCCATACCCAGGCTGTTAAAACAATAAAAACTCGTGTCTTAGAAATCCCATGCCTTAGTTTAGCAAACCTTGACCTGCCTAAAATTGTTGAGACAGATGCCAGTGACAAGGGTTATGGAGGTATCTTAAAACAGGTCGACAATGGTAAAGATTATGTTATCAGATTCGCCTCAGGGTACTGGAATGACACCCGGTTAAAATACTCTTCTATAAAACAACAGGTTTTATCAATCTTTCTCTGTATTACCATTTTCCAGTCTGATTTATTTAAAAAATTTCATAAAAAAGATGCTCAAAAGGTTAAACAAAACTTTACTAAATGGCAAGCACTTTTATCTACCTTTGATTTTGACATTAAGTTTATCCGAGGAGAAAACAACTCTCTTCCTGATTACCTAACTTTTGCAGGGACTTTTACAACAACTTCCAAGATGAGAAGCCCAAAGACTTCTAAAAAATGGGAACAACTCCTTAAATACCACCTTCAAAAATTTCCCAAATTACTCCACAATATACCGAGAAATAATTCCCACTTCATACCCTCACCTCATACCCATTTATCCGCTCGCAATATCCATTCAAAAAAACACTTACCCTTTCCCAGGAAACTTCTAAAAAACATTAACCGTCTACCAACCGAAATACAGCTAATAATTCTCAACAAAGCCAAATTAGCAAAATTCAATCAAAATTTTACCGAATTCCTCACAAAACACGCTATTTTTCACTGCTATCTTTGGCATTTTTGGGGTCTATCTGGTTTCTTCGATAAAGGATTTTTCCTCTATCCCAATGACCTTTCAAAGAGTAATCCTTACTTCCTCACATGGCGATATGGGTTGGTAAGAAAGTTCTATGACGTGCCAATTCCACAGGCTCCTATTTTCCAAGAATTCACAAAATTCCAACAATATATCTTTTCTACTATACACTCCTTCCGATGGCATGAATGGACTTATGTTGAAGCTATTTGTGCTAATATTGAAATGAATAATGGGAAAATAAGACCAGCCCATTACTTAATTTTCATAAATACCCAAGCTTGTATCCCTCGCCTTATTCCTTCACAAAAGAACCCCGCCCAAGCCAGAGCTCAAGGGCTTGCTTCCATTTCAGAAAATTTGACACATATTATCAATCATCATCAAAACCACCATTCGTTTCCAATTATCGTTATTCATTATGGCAATACAACTGTTGTTTTCCCCCACTCCTTCAACAAATACTTTCTTACGGGCATACAACATTCAGAACCTCCCTCTTAATATTTATCTGATATTTACAGAGGAAAATATTTATCTGATGAAGGCAAGATTCATTTTGCTCAAATATCTTCCCACCATATATCTCAAAAAGATCCATGGGTCTGTGACGATGGAGAAGATACTGGTTTCCATATTGGTTTCCAGACTAAAAAAAAAAATGATACTTTCAATATCTTCAATCCAAAGAATGTACATCGGTCACCACCACAACAACGGGCAAATTTCTGCATCAAAACAAACAACAGTCAAAAGTGCAACAGTGTAAAGCAGCAAACTATTGGTCAACTGTATAAAGCTTCAAAAGACAAAACTTTGAACAGTGTAAAGCAGAAGACAGATTGTTCATCAACAACTCTTCAACATGACAACATTACTCTCCCCTGCCTATAAATTGAGGCTTCTCCTTCAGTTCAAGGAGGAGCATAATACAGCAACACAAGCTCCTACAAAAATCTCTCTCTCTCTCTCTCTCTCTCTCTCTCTTTCTCTCACAAAAAATTGTAACACTCTTTAAAGTATCAAGTTTCATACAAGACTCTTTGTAAGTCTTATCAAGTTTCATACATATATATACATATATATACACATATATATCTACATATATATATACATATATATACACATATATATATACATATATATATACACATATATATATACATATATATATACACATATATATATACATATATATATACACATATATATATACATATATATACACACATATATATACATATATGTACATATATATACACATATATATACACATATATATACATATATATATATATATATATATATACATATATATACACATATATACACATATATATATACATATATATATATACATATATATACACATATATACACATATATATATTTCAGTATCTTCTTCTTCAGCTGCTTGAATATGAGAAATACGTATTTGATCTCTTACACTATTGATTTTAAATAGTAAAGCATAATTTATCCATTCAACACGTAATTTAACAGTTTTTATTAGAGAATTCATACTGATCAAGTAAATAATTAAGCAAATAAGCAAATATGATAGACAATATTGGCTTTATGAACTTCTTTTAAGACTCAATCCCTTTTGCTCATAATAAACTTTAATCAGTTAATAACAATTCTATCAGCTTTCATATAAGTACTGCTAATCCGCTTTGACAACCCTTAAGCACTTAAGCATAATTAAATAAATTCATGTTTTTCAACCTCACCACATAGGTTTTATGCATCACGCCCTCAACGCCTTCTCATTCTCAACGGCTAAACGGGCTCCTGCTACCAATTGTCTCTTGGTTTCTAAACATGATTTTACTTAATCGGGGAAAGCATAATTAAGATAGCATACATCTTATATGAAATTATAGAATCATCTTAACAGATCTCAGTATTATTATAAACTAGGGGATTGAATTTAAATTCAGTTCATAAGGAAAGGGATTACCTTATCTGCTTCCATAATCACTTGTGAAATATCTTCTACGAGTATAACTCTGGAATAAACAGTGAATAGTAGACTTATGAATAGTAAGCTCTGATACCAACTATGGTGAGAAGCGAAGCGTGTATTATTTGAGAGAAGAAAAGTTAGAGGGGAAGAAGAGAAGAGTGGTGAGAAACTTGCTGATGATTTTGCCTCATCAGAGAACTCTTATTTATAAGCAAAGGATTACAACGGTTCGTACAAAATTTACATACTGTTACAAACACTATTTGCTACAGTGAAAAGTGCTACATTAAAAGTCTTGTTCACTATTCACTATTCACATATTTTACATATCTTTGCCGCCTATCTTTTGTCGTCTACTTATGGTAGCTTTACATATATATCTCTATTTGATTACAACTGTAAGGTTTATCTCTCGTAGACGAGTGTTTTATTCTTGTTCGTTGTGCTCTATTGCCGTAGTAGATCTTCTTTGTATTAGATGATTCGGCTTTGTCTTCATAACCGTCCATATCTTCAATTATAGGTACAAGTCATTTGTTTAACTCCACACATTTTACATGAGTGGTTATTATTTTGCTGCATCCAACTGCAATATCTCTTCAAAGTATCTTCAGTTAGAAAATTCCTTGGTAAATACCGTGTAACTGGCGCTTGATCTGGGTGGAGCAGGCTCCATACCCATGACTTAATAGTTTCGACCGTATCATGGCCATATGATTTGCTTTGAGAGATAATTAATGTGTTTAACTCTCTATGGTTTATCCAAACATAAGTCTTGACCATGTTAAGCAAGGCTTCATAAATTGCTTTTATCTTGATCGCCCTCTTTTCCCCGAGGAGGTCCGGTATCTCATTGTGGTTTAGTTCTCGTTTGTGCCTTAATTTCTTCGGGAAAGATAAAATTGGCTGTACATCCCATTTTAACAACCCTAATACATGGTTTTATCTCGGAGAAAGTAACTTCGCCTGGGGCGGTATAGCATCTTACAAAAATCATGGGAGATTTTGTAATATGCAAGTAACTTTTAGCTGCTTTATATAGATCAGGAATTGATGATAGCTCCTCTCCATTCAGTGTATATACTGAATTAAGAAGGCCATAATCATAAGCTGCTTTGATTAACTTTGCATTGCAACCAGGCAACGCTATTAACTCGTTTATCCTTTTTAAAGGATTGGTTACATATCCACCTTCGATTTCTCCATGGCGGTCTTTTGTGGTTATTTCGGAAATGTATTTAGTCCGTTGGCAATAAGTAAGAAATTATCTATATATTTACGAACCGAAGGATTCATAGTTTGTTTAGTTCCTAGGGTTAACTTTTCTTTGAAGGAGGTGGTATCCCGGTATAAGGCTTGGAAAATTTAGTTCGTTGATAACTGGAGTGGGGTTATAGGTTTGTAAGGACATACTTCGTTTGAAAGGAGGATTAACTTTTTTTGTTGTAATAATTCGGCTTTTATATTTTTGGCTAGTGCCAATATCTGCTTGCTCCTTACTAGGATTGCTGGAAGTGGCTGCTCTTTTCATAGAAGCAAATTCTTCCATTAACTGTTTGAGTTGTATCTTGAGCTCCTGATTTTCTATAATTAGTTGTTGAACTATGTCTTGAGAGATAGTCTCGCAAAAACAGTTTTCGTTAGTTTTTAGTAATTCGATATTAAACTCATACTTGGTTAATATCTCGCTATGATCCTGTTTATCTCCTTCCTCGTAATTGAATCCCTGCAATTTTTGGGTTAGCCAACTTTTAACAGTTCTATTATCCGTTTCGATTATAAATTTACTATAGACTATGTAACATTCAAATTTTTTAATTCCATATTTTACTCGCTTTTAATTCCTTTTTATTTATATCCCAATTGATTTCATTTGCTTTGAATGTTCCCGAGTGATATCGACAAACATATTCCTTTTTATCGTTTTTATATCTATACTTTAATACTTGCTCCGTAACCATTATTAGTTTCACTAGCATCTGTTTCCACTATCCATGTAAATTCTTTGTCTTCATCGGGAAAACTTAGTTTTGGTAACTTTCGACTAATTCTTTAATTTTTTCTAAAGTCTTTGTGTCGGTAGCATTCCATCTAAAATCGTAGTCTTTCTTTAGTTTTTTAGTTAATGGTTCAAGATATTGTGATAGTTTAGGGATAAATTCTCTAACCCGATTAACTATTCCTAAGAACTTTTGTAATTCCTTTTTTGTATTAATTTCCTGTTGAAACTCTATAATTTTTTGAGCTATATGGTCTTGCATTTTTATTCCCAAGCTTTATCTATTTCAAATCCTAAGAATTCAATCCGAGTTTTAAATAATTCCATTTTCTTTTTGCTTAAAACTATACCACTAGTTTTAATTATTTCTATAAACCTGTTCTAATAACTTATAATGTTCTTCTTGAGTTTTCGAATAGATTAGTATGTCATCAATATAGACTACACAATTTGATAATTGATTTAAATATTTATCCATAAATGCTTGGAATCTTCCTGGTGCATTTTTATATCCAAAAGGTAAAACATTCCATTCATAGAATCCGTTAGGGACTTTGAATGCTGTTAATTGTTTAGATTCTTCAGTTAGTTTTAATTGGTGAAAACCACTTTTACAATCAAATTTTGAAAAATAATTATATCCTTGTATTTGTCTCATTTTAAGTATTTTATTTGGTATGGGGTAATTGTATGTTATTGTTTTTTCGTTTAGGATTCTATAGTCGATAACCATTCTTGTTTTTCCTCTCTTTTGCTCGGAATGATTGTTAACTATAAAAGCACCGCTACTATGTTTTGAATTACTTGGTCTAATTAGTTTTCCAGCTACTAATTCCGTTATATGCATCTTAAATTTTTTTTCATCTCTTTGAGTATTATTAAAAGGTTTTTGTGATATGATACTATTTTGGTCTTTTAATGTTATTTGTATTTCAGTTTTATGCTTATGCCAATTTTCTAAAGGATTTTCGCTGCATAGTTCTTCTAACTTAGTTTTTAAAGGAGTAAGTTTATCTATATGTAATATTCCTATTTCTATTATGTCTAAATTGTTGATTCCTTTTTTGGTTTTCATTTTTTGGACTAGTTTCGCTTCTTCTCCTATTTTACAATTTTCCCATTCTATTGGTAATCTTTCTTTATTAGTAACTACTTTGGCTTTTAGTTTATGTTGACAAGGGGTAAACAAAGTAAGAAATTCTTTATCTATACTAAAGGGTTTATATTGGTTTAAGAAATTAGTTCCTAATATAATATCTTTTCCAATTAATTCAAAGCAATATACCTTAGGTATGACTAGTATTTTATCCCAAATTTGTATTTTTATATTCGTTTGATAAAGAGTTATTTTACTACTATTATTATTAAATCCGTTTATTTTAAAGGGAGTGTTTAATCTTTTCCATTTTGGTAAACAATTTTCTTTCATAATTGTTGTTTGAGCTCCTGTGTCTACCATTGGTGTATAATATCTGCTTTTATATTCATCAAAGATTATTTTTACTAAAATATAAATTAAATTACTCATTTTTATTAAGGATAACTAGTTTATTTTTCATCTTGCGCAACTTTTGTTCTAAGACCTCTATATCTCTTGTTTTCTTTTGTTCTTCATTAGATAAAGTTCGTATACTATCTCTATGGCACTCTACAAATATTATGTATTGCAGTCTTTGACTTATATATGCCTTTTCTTCTTTAGCTATCTCTATCTGTTTTTGTAGTTTTATTAATTCTATCAAACTGGGAATAGTGTTATTCATTCATTGTTTTAGTTTTATATTGGGTTTGATTATATGTAAATTCAAAATAATCTTGGTTTAGTTTCCATGGTTTAACCTTTTCTAAGAAATCTTTTCCTAATACTATTTTGTTATTTAGGGTTATAACATATTCAATGTTTATATCTTGTAGTGCAATCTTTGTTGTTAGGGTAATTAATCTATTAAAATTCTCATTGATGTTAAGAAATAGTTTTTCTAATGGAATATAATTATTTTCAATGTTGATGTCTATTTGTGCTGTTAGGTTTTTTGTTCCTATTTGTATAATTATATAATGTTCATATGATTTTAGTTGAATAGGTAGACTGTCAGTTAAATGTCGTTTGGATCGAGAAATACTTAATCGTTTCTTTACTATTTCTAAATCTTCATAGTTTGGTTTTGAGTATAATTTTAATCCTTTTTCTATAGGTAAAATAAGATCCGTAAAAGGGGTATCTATAGTAATTGGTCTTAATTTATTTTTAGTATAAACCCGATGTTGATCGGTTAATATATAAGCATTCTTACATTGTCTTGTCATAACTTTTGATCCATTAGTCATGTTTATTCCACTTAGCATCCAATATAATACTAATGCTTTTTCTATGTTTTGGTCGGTTAAACTTATAGAATAATTTGGTTTAATTATGAACCTTACTTTTCGATAAATAAGATTTCCTTTTAGTTGTGCTATTATAGCTTGTTCTACTCGGTTCTTTTATTCTGTCATCGCCTAATTCTAATTCTAAGGGAGTATCTATTCCTTCTTTAAAACAGGCTTTTATTATTATTTCGATGGCTCGCTAATTCTACAAATCTAAATGTAATTGGTTTATTTTTTAAGGTATTGTTAATTTTGGTTATTTCTTCATTTAACACTTCTTGTGTTATTAAAGGTACTCTAGTATTACCTTGTACTTGGGTTATATCTATAACATGTTCTCTATCTCGCTATAACTAAATATTCTTCCTTTTTTCTTTTAAAATACCTAGCTAAATTTGTGAAGTCAAATTTTTTCTTATCTACTATTTTATCGGGTGACAAAGTAAATCCTTCATATTTTAATTCATTATATTTTTGCAAATCAAAAATAGCTCTTTGATTTCTATGTTGTTCCGTAATATCTTCATCATAATCAACTTGTTGTAGTTCTTTATTCATCACTATCGGTTTCGGTATTATCTTTTTCTTCATTACTTTCTTCATGACTTATTATTCCATTGATTTCATCATTATCTGTTTCATATTCGAGCACATATATTTCTTCATCGGTGGTATATTGGTTTTACCTAATTCATATTCTCGCTATATGGAGCTCAATGAAATTTATATTTTTGCTATTTTTAGTATTATTTCTATTTGTCTTTGTTTTGCATTCTCTTGCTATATGACCTATCTGTCCACAATTGTAACATTTGCATCTTTTGGGGTTTTTAGCATATTTGTAAATTTTTCTTTTTATAAAATAACTTCTATTTGATCT
>CANSZD010003954.1:720000-906135 GCA_947648045.1 Beta corolliflora
AATATTCCGGGCAAGACAAAAGATGTTAAGGCGTCACGACTTGACTTGGAAAAACAGGGGCTTCGACCAGAGTTATGGGCTCAGAAAAGGGACGGAAGGAAGAAGAAAGTAGTGGAGGAAAGGGTTGATGATGAAACTCAGAAAAGTAAAAAGAAGGTGGAGGATTCGGAGAAGAATTATTTGCCACCAGCTTGCTACACGATGTCACGTGCAGAGAAATGGATTTTTTGCGAGTCATTGTATGGCATTAAGGTCCCAACTGGCTACTCATCGAATAGTGTGGAAGATGATGTGAATATGTCGGAGAACTATATGCGTGTAGATCACACGGAAGGGATACATGTACTTGAGGATCCTAAGAAACGGCGGAAGGTCAATAAATCATGAGACATAAACTCAGGTCTGTGTAATTTCTCCAATTTTGCATTTTCGCTTTCAAATCGTACTTATCGAGTCATGTAACCCCAAATGCATTTTGAACATGATAATATGAGGCATAATGTAACTATTGTGTAGATTTTTAGGTTTGCAATTGTTGTAGGTTGAATTTTGGGAACATAAATGTGATTTTAGCCCTATTTTTGCCTTTTCGCCTCCAATTCATGTTTCTCGAGTCATTTAACTCCATGTTTGGTATCACTACTATCTTTCATTTTCTTTTTTGTTTTATAATGTAACTATGTAGATTTTTAGGCTTCGGAAACGAAAATCAAAGGTCATTTTACGCCTACATGGCAATGAGGGAGTGCAGTGGGGGCAGTAGTGGCGGGGGTGGTGGGACTGTGTTACAAATGTGGACAGTAAGGTCACATGGCAATGGAATACTCTCCACATTTGTAACACTTCTCACTATCTCCGCCGCTACCAGCTGATGGGCATTCCATTGCCATGTGACCTGATTCTTGGGTCATTTTAGGCCTAATTTAGCCTTTTCGCTTCCGAATCGTACTTATCGAGTCATTTAACCCCAAATTCTTTGTGAACATGATTATATGAGGTATAATGTAACTATTGTGTAGATTTTTAGGTTTGCAATTGTTGTAGGTTGAATTTTGGGAACGAAAATGTCATTTTTAGGCCTATCTTTGCCTTTTACGCTTCCAAATCGTATTTATCGAGTCATTTAACCCCAAATTCATTTTGAACATGATAATATGAGGCATAATGTAACTATTGTGTAGATTTTTAGGTTTGCAATTGTTGTAGGTTGAATTTTGGGAACGAAAAGGGCATTTTAGGCCTATTTTTGCCTTTTCGCGTCTAATTCGTACTTATCGCTTCATTTAACTCCATTTTCTTTTTCAATATGATAATATAAGGTATAATATAACTAGTGTGTAGAGTTTTAGGCTTGCATTTGTTTTTGATTGAATTTCGGGAAGGTATATGTCATTTTTAGAACTACTAACTACGGTAAATGATTGAATTCTTATATTATGTGTTTATTCCTTGGTTGTTTTGCAAGGTTTATATGAATAACACACCACGTTTGAGGGCCTTCACCACAGACGAATTACATGAAGTTCGGGATAAGTTGGCGTCCCACATTTGCGATGATTGCTTATGATACATCTACTAGTTTGTATCAATTCTATGTATATACATATTTAAAGTTAATTATTATATATATCTACATATACATATATATATATATATATATGTATATGTATATGTATATATATATGTATATGTAGATGTGTATATATATGTATATGTAGATGTGTATATATATATATATATATATTATATATATATATATATATATATATATATATATATATATATATATATATATATATATATATATATATATATATATATATATATATATATATATATTACATATACATATATATATACACATCTACATATACATATATATATACATATACATATATATAATGCATCCACTACCATATTGTGTACATTAGTATATTCCATATGCTTGAAAATTCAAAAGTAACTTCCTCTGGTGGAAGCCGATGCTCATATAGTATACATATATATATTTCCTTATAATTACCCCCTTAAGTCTCACACATACATGAGCTCTACCTAAGTTGTACATAATACATTATAAGTGCGACACTATATCTATTGTGATTATTAATCAGAGTCTTCATACTGGGTATACAAGGTAGATTGGCTGGAAGATGAGCTATCAGTATGATATCCATCTGAAAGGGGTGAAAAGGTATTTTCATGAGATGGATGTTGAGGATGGTTTCCTAAAAACATTTTAAATTCTATAGGCCCGTCTTTTGCCTGACACTCAATACTCCACTTATGTTCAATGCTTTCGCCAAAAGGTATCATCAAAGACACCGGGTCAAAATCCTCTTCCTCAGAGGACTCTGAAGTGAAAAGTTTCTTAAGGACTCCATGTGAGACGAAAAGTTTCTTTTTTTCCTCTTTTTTTTTATTGATGGGCTAACCCCTTACAGGACATTTTACCGAAGATTTTTCTCCTTCTGTGAGACGATCATGTAGCTTTGCAGTAGACAAGAGCTATGTTGGTGATTTGCTTGATGCGATAGCTGAGAGCATGACATTGGTTTGTGCCGTGACCATGCAACTGATGAGATTGGCAGTACTTGTGGAGATCTGATCCAACGGGACTTGCGCCTGGGCGTCTTGGAAGTGGATGTATCCGACCTTGCTCGACTAATTTGCGAAAGATATCAACTTGGGATTGAGGTTGAGGACGCACCGATACTTTCCTTGCGGGCACTTCCTTATGGGTTGGACTAATGATGCCTCGGTCAACCAGGTTTTGAACTTTGTAGTAAAGATCATGGCATCGATCAGTTTCATGCCCAAATTGACGACAATAAGCGCAGAGTTTGCTCATGTCTGTTCCAGGAAGGGGTAAACAGTGCACATGTGCTGAGATTTGAAGTATACCTTGCCTCCGAAGACGATCATACACCATACTCAATGGTTCATCTATCTTAGCATATACCCTTGGTTTCGTGTTGGGAGTTTCAAGATCTTCCCGATGTCGTTTTTCTTGCAATTTCAGAGCATCGATGTCAAAGCCATGTTGTTCCGTGTGGCTGAGGGAGGTGTACTTGATAGTAACCATATGACGATAATAGAAATCGTTCAGGTTCCGCAGCAATATGAGCATGAACTCTAGATCGGTAATATGGAAACGAAGCTGTGTGCGGATATGAGTGCATCTCGAACAAAAGTGCGAAAAAGTTTCTAAGGCACTCTGACGCAAAGTGACTAGCTTCAACTTCTTGACATCAGTCTGTTTATGCTCGAGAGCCCAATCAACAAAGGCTTGGCTAGCATTTTCCCAACTAGCTCTATCTACACAATCTGAAGAATAGTACCAATCCAGAGCTGGTCCTTCTAAACTATTGTCAAAGAGCATGTGGTAATCTTCCTCTGGTATGCCCCATGGATGCAAGGCATTCACAAATCCAACTAAGTTGACAAAAGGATCACCGTTCCCGTTAAATTTCCGGAACTGTGGTAACTCACGATAATGATCCTCGTGTTGATATCTAGGAAAGAGAATCAGTGATTCAGTGTGAACTTCTCGGATAGGACCTGCTACATTAAAGTCCAGGTCAAAATCATCAGTCCTAGATCTCTTCTTCGAGTCATTATCATCATCTTGAGGATTGCGGACACAGGATTCCTTCGGTGCTTCAATTGACGTATCATGAGTGTCAATGCTCGGAACTCCTATTTCTTCCTCGTCATCCTCACTATATTCTGGTTCTGTTTCTTCATCACTTTCATCCGGTGTGGCTGCTGGAACCTCATTCATCCATGAATTTTCAGGTGCTGCTAGAATGTAGTGGATAGTATAATCATCCAACCTAGTGCCCTCTACTTCGTTCAGATACAATACCGATTTTCCGGTGTTGGAGATGGTCATAATTTCCGGATCACCAGAAATAGTCACAGCGCCCTGATCAGTGAGAAGCTTTACCTTTTGGTGTAAAGTAGAAGCCACTGCTCTATTCTCATGTAGCCACAGCCTTCCTAATAAGAAGTTAAAACAGGCTTGAATGTCAATAACCATGAATTCCACCTTCCTTGCCACGGGGCCACATTCAATGAGGAGGCTGATTAAACCCAGTACTTCCCTCTTGGCATTATCATATGCTCTGACCACCTGGTTGGATGATACCAGATCTTCTTTTGAACACCCAAGTCTCGTTAGCACACGCAGAGGGAAAACATTGATTGTGGAGCCATTGTCGATCAACACCCTAGGTATCTCCCATCCATTACAGCGTATAGTAATGTGCAATGAATTGTTGTGGTTGATATTGTCAGGGAGATCATTGTTTGTGAACATGAGAGTTCGATCTACCCCATGAATGAGTCCCACCATCTGGTCAGGTGTTATGGATGAGCTTACAGAGGCTTCATTGAGATGCTTTAGAACAACTGCCCTATGAGGCTGGGAATGCATTAACAATTTCCAGATGGAAACATTAGCATTTACTTCTTTCATGCGCTTGATAGCATCATCTTCCTTGTTACTATCCTCTGTCATTGGCTCCTTGCCCTTTTCTTTCCTCCTCAATACCTCCAAAGGATTTTCATCCTCCAAATGGGATGGTTTAAAATGGTGACCTGCTCTAGTCAAATGAGAGATATCCACATACTCCTCATCACTAAGTTCATCGAGGCAAATGGGGCGCCGATATGTATTTAGAGTGGTGGAATGTCCTCCAGTGCTTTTCTCCACGATTGTCAAGGCCGAAGAGGCATCTTCATCAGCATCACAGTCCAAAATGAAGAAGGCACCGTCATAATCCAAAGTTCCACATATGTCAGAGAATGAATATTTGTTGAGAGTGAAACTGGGGTCTTTATAAGGCATCATTTTGACTTTTTCTTGAGTGGAATAGTCATAAACCAGGCACTTGTATCCTACGGCTATTGACATTTCATACATTTGAGGAACTGTCTTGCGGATTAACTGGATTGGATTGCATCCGTCTGAATTAACAGAGATGGCATTAATGGCAAATGAGGGCTTATGATTAGGAAGGGTTTTTTTTGTGATGTTAGGCTGAGAGTCATTTGGTTTACTGGAAATGGATCCTAAAGAGAGCTTTCCATCATCAATAAGGTTTTGAATTTGATGCTTTAGAGCCGTGCAGCTTTCAGTATTATGCCTCGGACTTTGGTGATACTCATTGTTTTGGTTTGGGTCATAACCATGGTAATAAGGATTTTTAGGAGGTCGACGTGGATTCAAGGGTTGAATGAGATTGATCTTTTTTTTTCTTGGAGAGAGCTTGGGAATAAGTCATGTTTAAGGGGGTAAAGTACCTTTGTGGTCGTAACTGGAATGCAGAAGATGCGCCAATGGCATGGATCGTATTAGTGGTCTTAGGAGCTGCTGAATCATTGTTTGGAGTTCTTTTGTTATTTCCAAACTTTGCATTATAAGTAGTGCCGCCAGTAGGTTCATCTTTCTTGAGGTCCCCCCTTTTCACAACATCCTCAACAAGAGTTCCCATAGCAATCAAAGCTTTAAAAGTCGGGAAATATTGGTAGGCCATATGCTTCTGATAGAGAGGAAGAAGGTTCTTCACAACCATTTGCAGCTGTTCCTCCTCATTAGGCCTACTCCTCATTTTGGAAGCCTTGTTTCTCCACCGACTGATGAATGAAGAAAATGTCTCATTAAGGTTTTGAGAAGTGGTCTCCAGATCCCTTCTAGTAACATCAATTTCTTCATTATATTTGTAGTGGTTTGAGAACTCTCTGACTATGTCATCCCAAGTGCATTTATTTGTGTTTTCAAGGTTGAGGAACCAATGTGCTGCAGCACCATCTAAATACTATTGAAAGAGTTGGGCCATCAAAGATTCTTCCACTCCCCAAAGACTCATTGCCCCTACGTACATTTTCAGGAAATTAGTGGGGCTGCCGGTCCCATCAAACTTTGTCAAGTTAGGCATCTTGAAACCATGAGGTAATCGTGCCTTTGGGAAAAGTGTTAACCCATGAATGTCCATCCATGGTTCATCCTTAGTCATGCCTTTTAAAACTTCCTTGAGCTTAACTACTTCTTCCTCGAGCTTAGTGGGAATTTCTCTCTCATTGTTCATAGGCTCAAGGTGAAAAGGTGAAGCTACTTCCGACTCCGGAGGAGGAGGAGGCATGTGGGCGCTTTGGCGCATTATGTCCAACACAGTTTGTTCAATATTATCCTGTCGGTCAAGCATGGCCTGGACAAGTCCTCGGAGCTCAACCATTGGATCGGGTGGAGGGGTAGAGTTATGTTGGTGCTCGTTGTTCGGAATTTCAAACATGTTGCTGAGACGTGTGGCAGAGAATACCGCTGGTGTAGACAAGGACGATAGTATTACTGACAGAGAACGTTCACTATGGTCAGAACTTCGGCGAATTAGCCTAGATCCTGAGCGGGCCTAGGCAGAGTTCCTGTGAAATGAGATGAAGGGTTAGCACCGAAGTTTGTCCAGACTTTGTTTCTTCTTTTCTTTTTCTCTTTTTTTTTGGTGCAGGGAATGAAAGAAATGATATCTTTGAAAATTAGTTTTTCTTTCAACCCCAATTTCAGTTATCATTTATTAAAAGGTGTGAAACCTTGACTTTATCATTTGTTTTGGATTTTTCATTACATTTTTTGATTTGCTATTATTATTTTTTTAGACTTGGACCTTTTTATTTACATTTTTAACTTCTACTTTTTAGACTCATATTTTTTAGGGATAATACACAAAAAAATTTCAAAATCAATTTGATAATATCCTTCAATTTCCTGCTACTACAGAAATAAGAGAAAAGAGGTATAACGAGGCTGATGTATTTGATCTAAGTTAAACCAAATACTAGACGAAACGTGCGGAAGAATCAATCACAAAACTCGAACAAGTAAACAATAGATAGTACCTAGACGTTTAATGATAAAGGCTAAGCCACCACAAGAAACAATCTAAGGGTTTTGATGCGTAAAGGCAAGGCCACCAGCAATCAAGAGAGATGAACACTCAAAGCATTCGAAAGCACAAAGCATAAAACTGAATTCATTAACTAAACTGAAAAACGTACATCTTAAACTACTTATAAGAATAAAACACAAACCCTAATAGGCTTAGGACAAGTCCCTAAGTCCTAGACTCCAAATAACAAACCGACTCAAATTAAGATAACACTCCTAATGCATATCAACCACTAACACGCCACTCACACTCCGGGTTGCTGGTCATATTCATGCTTCACCATGCATACTAGTACGTGTGTTGATGATCCTAGGAACCGTCCATGCATAGCCTCAATTGACTCCACATCCAAAATAACATTCCTATGCATTAAGGCTAATACATCATCATCCATACTTGGATCATACTCCTCTTCTTCGAAAACAATTGTCCTCAATTGAGCCACATCATCATCATGAACGTATGGTGCTAAGTCTCCAATGTTGAAAGTAGAACTCACACCATAGTCTTCCGGTAGCTCCAACTTGAAGGCATTGTCATTATACTTCTCAATGATCTTGAAAGGTCCTTCTGATCTAGGCATCAACTTATTTTTCCTCATATTAGGAAACCTTTCCTTGCGCAAGTGCAGCCACACTAAATCACCAACCTTATACTCATGTTGCTTGCGTTAACTTTCTCAATCCTTGCGCGAACTTGGGCGTGCAACTTCAACATAGCTTGCGCCTTTGCTTGAGCATCACCATGCACATAATCACCTTTTGGCAATGGAATGAGATCAACTGACAACCTTGGATTGACGCCATACACAACTTCAAATGGGGAATGTTTAGTAGCATAAGTAGGAGACCGATTGTATGCAAACTCAGCATGAGACAACTTCACATCCCAATCTTTAGTACTCTTACTCACCAACCCTCTAAGCAAGGCGCCAAGTGTGCGGTTTGTTACTTCCGTTTGCCTATCAGTTTTGGGGTGGTGAGAGGTGCTAAAACAAAGCTTTGTACCAAGCATCTTCCACAAAGTTTTCCAGAAATAACTCATGAACTTGGTGTCTCTATCACTCACTATCGTTTTAGGCACTCCATGCAAGCGTACAATCTCCTTGAAATACAAATCAGCTACTTTCGAGGCATCATCCGTTTTGTGACAAGGAATGAAGTGAGCCATTTTAGAAAAACGATCCACAACAACCATAATTGAATCCTTACCTCTTTGTGTACGAGGCAAACCCACAATAAAATCCATGGAGACATCCTCCCAAGGAAATTCCGGAACAGGTAAGGGAGTATACAACCCTTGATGAAACGTACTCTTTGCCTTTTGGCAAGTAGCACATCGAGCAAAAACACCTTGGACATCTCCTTACATCTTAGGCCAATAAAAATGTTCTTGCAACATTGCAAGCGTCTTGGTAATACCAAAATGACCAGCAATACCTCCCCCATGAGCCTCCCTATCAAGTAATTCACGAATTGAACAAGAAGGAATGCAAAGTTTATTACCTTTGAAAAGGAAACCCTCGTGCATGACATAGGATCCCACTGCCCCTTTTACACATTCATCAACAATAGACCCAAAATCAACATCTTCCTTGTAGTACTCTTTGAGGAGTTCGAAGCCTAGCAACTTGGATTGAAGCACACCAAGCAAAGTGTACGTCCTTGAAAGAGCATCAGCCACCACATTATTTTTCCCTTCTTTGTACTTGGAAGAAAAGTTGAATGATTGAAGGAACTCAACCCATTTTGCATGCCTTGGATTGAGCTTTTGCTGCCCATGTATATGCTTAAGAGCCTCATGATCCGAATGTAAAATAAAGTGACTTGGGCGTAAGTAGTGACTCCAATTATACAATGCCCTCACTATTGCATAGAATTCCTTGTCATAGGTAGAATAGTTCAACCTTGCCCCATTAAATTTCTCACTAAAGTAAGCTATGGGACACTTACCTTGCACCAAAACTGCTCCAATGCCAACTCCACTAGCATCACACTCTACCTCAAATGGTTGTGAAAAATTGGGCAAAGCTAGGATAGGAGTGTTGCACAAAAGTTGTTTTATAGTTTCGAAAGCTTGTTGGGCTGCTCCATTCCACTCAAACTTCCCTTGTTTAATACATTCAGTCATGGGAGCCATAATACTACTGAAATGCTTCACAAAACGCCTATAAAAGGAAGCAAGACCATGGAAAGACCTCACTTGAGAAATAGTAGTTGGAGTAGGCCAAGAGTTTATGGCTTCCACTTTGGAAGGATCAACCGAAACGCCGTCTTTAGACACTATATAACCAAGGAAAGTGACACTTGGAACAAGGAAAGAGCACTTCTCCAACTTAGCATAAAGTTGTTGCTTCCTCAACACGTCAAATACGGCCCTCAAATGACCCAAATGATCCGCAACACTTCGGCTATAAATCAATATGTCATCAAGGTACACCACCACAAATTTGCCCAAAAAAGGTTTGAGCATTTCATTCATCAATCTCACGAAGGTACTAGGAGCATTAGTAAGACCAAATGGTATCACAAGCCATTCATAAAGACCCACCTTAGTTTTGAAAGCAGTCTTCCATTCATCTCCCTCCCTCATTCTAATTTGGTGGTAACCACTTCTCAAATCTATCTTGGAGAACACTGTTGAACCATGCAATTCATCAAGCAAATCATCAAGCCTAGGGATAGGAAACCTATACTTGATCGTTATATTATTCACAGCTCTAGAATCAATGCACATGCGCCAAGTCCCATCCTTCTTTGGCACCAACAAGGCCGGAACAGCACAAGGGCTCATACTCTCCCTCACATACCCCCTCTCCATCAACTCCTCAATTTGTCTTTGAAGCTCCTTAGTCTCTTGAGGGTTACACCTATAGGCTGCCTTGTTTGGTAAAGACGCTCCAGGAACAAGGTCAATTTGGTGTTCAATGCCTCTCATAGGTGGTAATCCCGGGGGTAAGTCACTAGGAAACACATCACCAAAATCCTCCAAAATTCGGGCTACACACTTAGGAATGGTAGGCTGTGAGTTGGTGGTGCTCTCCTCACTCACTTGGACTAACAAATACCCTCCTCCCTCTTCCTCTAACTCATGAGTAATTTGTTTTTTAGTCAACAATAAGCTCTCTTTGGCGTGGGGTTTAGAGGTAACAAGGGGTTTCAAGGCAGTTTTTTTAGTCCCAATAGTTGCAATACATACATTAGCACGTCCATCATATTTCACAAATCGATCATATTGCCAAGGACGTCCCAATAACACATGACATGCATCCATATTCACCACATCACATAACACTTCATCTTTAAGTTTACCAATTTCAAAAGAAATAAGTGCTTGTTTATTTACCTTAACATCGCTGCCATCACTTAGCCAATGCAACTTGTAAGGCTTCAGATGAGGAGTGGTTGGCCACTTGAGCTTGTCAATCAACGTAGTAGAGACCACATTGGTGCAACCCCCCGTGTCAATGATCAAGTCACACAATCTTTCCTTCACAAGGCAACGTGTGAGGAAGATCTTGTCCCTTTGAGTCTCCAAGGGTGCTGCTTTGGAGTGAAGGGTGTGCATTATGAGTGCTTGTCCCTCCTTCACCGGTTCCTCCTCCGAATCAGCTACATAGGCATCCTCCTCGTCATCCTCACACTCCGCTTCTTCGAGGCTTGGGTTCTCCTTTGAAGCATAAGCCTCATCAATCTCCCGGATGTCCCTCAAGGTCATGACACAATTATTTGGACAATCCTTGATCACATGGCCATATCCCTTGCATTTAAAACAAATTCGCCTTTCTTCCGTGGCTAAGGGTTGTGAAGATTTGCCCTTGTCTTGCTTGAATTTGTCAAATTTGGGCGTGAATTTTGACGTACTGTCCCCACTCTTCTCTCCTTGAGTTTTCTCATAAGTCTTCACAAACGGTTTTGAAAACGATGCCTTTTTGGAATTGGCATGTTTCTCCACCCTCATGGCCACTTGACATACCTCCTCAAAACTCCAATAGGGCTGCAAATCAACTTTCTTGGCGATTTTCTTGTCGAGGCCACCAATAAATTGTGCAATCTTAAACTCAACTTTATCCTCCACATCGCACAACATGGTTAATCTTTCAAACTCAGCCACATATTCCTCGACACTAAGGGTGTTTTGCTTGAAAGCTTGAAGCTTTAAGTACATATCTTGAATAAAATCCGTAGGTAAAAACCGTTTCTTCATACGTACCTTAAGCTGTTCCCATGAATCAAGTTGTGCTTTTCCTTCCTTCCTTCTTTTATTTTTGAGATTTTCGAACCAAAGGCTGGCATAGTTTGTTAGTTTCAACACAGCCACCTTGAAATGTTTATGATCATCGTAATCTTTGTAGTCAAAAACACGTTCAATCCGTTGTAGCCATTCCAAGAATTTTTCTGGTTTCATGTTGCCATCAAATTCCGGAAGGTCGATCCTCAATCCCCTATCATCTTCATGAGGGTTATGCCTTCGTCGAGGTCTGCCTTGGGGCTGCTCCTCTTCCGAGCTAGACTCGTGTATGGTTGAATGAACACTCCTAACAGGACTAGGAGATTGGTTTCTACGTCTAACAACTTGTTTGATTTCGGAAAAGATGAACAAGCTCATCCATACGTGTTCGTAGGTCTGCTAATTCCCTATCTCGACGCAAATCATTAGCTTGCTCGAGTGTAAGGCCTCGAGGTACTCGAACCTCATTACCCTCGTCACTTTGATCGTCGCCCATAGTGAAGACTCCAAACAGAACTTGGATCTTGGACGAGATTTCTTGACTCCCGCGCTGTTAAGGTTAGGGTATTTAGTAAAGTTTTGTGAAAACCACGAAATCTTGAAAAAAAGATGGAGTCTTGGAAGGTTTCTTTGAATGTAGAAGTGCAATGGAGGGATGTATTTGAGTTAAGTTTTGTGGAATTTCGAAATCTTGAAAAAAGGTTCAATCTTTAAGGTGTTCTTGAAGGTTGAGTTCACTCCTTCAATGGCCAAAAAAAATAAATTTCTTAAGGATGAGAACCCAAGCTGCTGATACCAAGATGATGTATTTGATCTAAGTTAAACCAAATACTAGAGGAAACGTGCGGAAGAATCAATCACAAAACTTGAACAAGTAAACAATAGATAGTGCCTAGACGTTTAATGATAAAGGCTGAGCCACCACAAGAAACAATCTAAGGGTTTTGATGCGTAAAGGCAAGGCCACCAGCAATCAAGAGAGATGAACACTCAAAGCATTTCAAAGCACAAAGCATAAAACTGAATTCATTAACTAAACTGAAAAACGTACATCTTAAACTACTTATAAGAATAAAACACAAACCCTAATAGGCTTAGGACAAGTCCCTAAGTCCTAGACTCCAAATAACAAACCGACTCAAATTAGGATAACACTCCTAATGCATATCAACCACTAACACGCCACTCACACTCCTAGTTGATGGTCATATTCATGCTTCACCATGCATACTAGTACGTGTGTTGATGATCCTAGGAACCGTCCATGCATAGCCTCAATTGACTCCACATCCAAAATAACATTCCAATGCATTAAGGCTAATACATCATCATCCATACTTGGATCAGAGGCATGAGTCCTCATTTTGGCAAATTATAATGCCCCATATATCGTTCTTCTTTGTAGTGATCTGCATGTATTGATTGCTTCTAAGCGCTGAAACCATAGAAGAAAATATTAAATGCAAAGGGGCCGCACCCGAAGGTTGGCTACGTGGATTTTTCTTTTTTTTGGATTTGGGGAAGAAGTTGGTTTTTTTTTCTTGTGATGATTTTTTTTAATGGAGAATCAGGCCCAACGTAGTTCTGACATATTAAAAAAAAATTACATTTTTTTTTTGTTTGCAGTTGCACTCAGAAAATGAGTTGCCTACGTACCCCTTTTAGTACATTACATGGTAAAGAAACTAAGATAGATGCATTACAACATCAGAATTTTTTTTAGGGGATCAAGCCGCACGTAGCTCTACCTACAAAGTACAATATATAAAAGCAATAGTTGATTCAAGTACTTCTCAAACTTTTCAGATTTTAGTTTGCCGAGCGCCATGCCATGTATTCACCTGTCTGAAGACGTGTGTTCCACCTCTTAGGATTAGACTAATGTGAAGTACTCGGGTTCTTCTCAACCTTTTTCCGAGTTCAGTTTGCTAGGCGCCATGCCATGTATTCTCCTGTTTGAAAATGTATGTTCCTCCTCTTAGGATTAGACTAATTTGAAGTACCTGAAATGTACACACTAACAATGTTAGTCAATGACTGATGAATTTTTCTTTATATTTTTTTTTTAGCAGGAAATGGAAGAATTTTCCTCTTTTTTTTTTTAAATGTGATTATCCCTTTCGATTAGACACATTTTTTTTTAGTCAAATTTTTTTTTAGACTAGACTTCTCGTGTTTTAGACTATACAGTTTTAATTACATTCTAATTCCTAAACATGACACGTTTTGAACTCGTGATTACGACTCTTTTCATTTTTCATTTTTCCAAATTTTTTGTTTTATTTTGGGATTATATTTTCGAAACAGGATTTTTTTCTTTTAGAAATCATATATTTTTTTTTGAAAAAACCAATTTGAATGAAAAGAATTATGAAGTAAATGTGAGTTTTTTTTTTTTTTTTTTGAAAATGGGAGCACACACTTTTTTTTTACACGACACTTGTGATAAATAAACAAGAATACTCTTAATATTTCAATAATCATTTCGGTAGCAATTCAGCTAGAGTTAATGATTATTGAAATATTGACCGACTGAAAACGGTTTGAGGAATTTTTGAAAATTTCCACATTATTCAATTACTGAAATAAATAAAGGACATTTGTGCATTGATCCTTGTGTCCTAAAGGTCAACTAAAAGGTGATTCATTTAGGGAGAGATTATGTTAAAGTAGCCTCGAGTCACTTCCATTGTGTCCATCGAGGGTGGACGCTCCTGATAGAGTCGGTCGCAATAGCTCGCGGATGCAGGTTTTACGCCCTGGAACGTCTGGAACTCGTCTCCTCTTCCGTTCTACAGAAGGGGCTTTTACTAAATGTGTTATTTTCCATTTTAAAGTGATCATGGCTATTCAAAAGAAAGAAAATCATATAGTTTGCACATATACACATCAACCATTTTTATTTAGGACCAATATATCATTTGTACATGGTAGGTTTGAGCACTGAAGTTGCACTACGTACCAATCATTGCGGGATTAGAATCCACTCATGGATCAAAACCATCGTAGTTCGACCTGGTGTCTCACCCTAAATGGCCAATTCCATTGGGGGAAGAAAAGGAAACAGATTATGAATAATTCACCTTTAGAATTAAACAAATCTATTAGAAAATGAGGTAATCACTCCAATTAGTGATTGAAATGAGATTAAGATAATCACCTTAATTAGTGATAAAATATGAAGGTTAAGATAATCACTCTAATTAGTGACTAAACTTACGAGGAAATATAATCACCTTGATTAGTGATTAGCAATGAAGGTTAGGAAGTAATCACCTTAATTGATGATTATTCAAGGTTTAGGATAATCACTCCAATTAGTGATTAAATGAGGAAAATAATCGTCCTAATTAATAATTATTGAGGTTTAAGATAATCTCTCTAATTAGTGATTAAATAAAGAGGGTTAAGTTAATCGCCTTAATTAGTGATCAACCAAGGTTTAAGATAATCACTCTAATTAGTGATTAAATATGATGAAAGGTTAAGCTAATCACTCTTATTAGTGATTGAATGAAAAGTTTGAGTTAACCGCTCTAATTAGCGATTAATCGAGGATTGAAATAACCACCTTAATTAGTTATTACGTTTATGATTTTCAAGAGTTCTTAGAAGTTTGCTTCCTAAGGGCTTTGAGAAATAATCTTAATTGAAGATTATTAAGTCATAGAGAGAAATGATCAATTTGAGATCAAATTTGGAGATTGTGTTTGGCTAATTGGAATTTGGCCATTTAAAGCGAGACACGTGAAACGACCTAAAATCAATTCGGAGATCATAATTACCAATCTAATTATGTCAAATTATATTATTAATCCATTTGAAGATGGAGAACAAATTTAAAATGTAAGATGGATCATCATACAATTTAACTTAGTTAGATTTGCAATTTTTCCTCTTAATTGAGATTGGGTCATTTAATTCATATACTATGACATATTGGCCCAACATGCAAAATTTGTAACATTGGTTGCTTATTTTATTAAAAAAGAGTTGTGGAATTATTTATGAAAATTATGCATAAACATCTCCATGTTTTTTCATTAATTGAGTGATGTAATAACTATTTACAAAAAAACTATTATTACAACAAAAATGTACAAATCTATGATCTATACAAAGTCTTCAATCTTGTTCTTCACCATGATGCTCTTTGATCTTCAACTCCTTGAATGGGCTTTGGAATTTATGTTTATTTGTGAATTTGTGAAAGTTAAAGATTAATTAACTTCTTTGATTTTGATTTTTTATGACATTTTTTATTGATTTTTATTTACATGATAAAATGAGTCATTTTATGAGAAACTTAAAATTTTCATGATTTTTAATTAACATTTTAGTGTGAAAAGAAAATATTTTTTTTAATGAAAGTTGAGTTAATCACTTTATTTCATTTTCCAGATTACACTTTTATTCTTGCACTGATTACAAAAATTTATAAAGCATTAAATTGAGAATTTGATATATCTACGGATAGATCAGTGAGTATTTTATGTTGTGTCAAAATGTCACAAGTGTTTAGTGACAACTTGAATTACGGTGAATTTTATACTCAAACTAGTCAAAACAGGACCTTTATTGAAGTTGTTCTTTGAGATCCAACTTATTGAACTTATTTTGAAGTGAATTTTGGTATGAGTATTCTAGACACTTTGAAAGACTAGACTGAAAATTTTCACTTGAATTGGACACTTTTAAGACCATTTTTTATTTATTTCCTTAACTGAAAGGAAAATCAGTTTTCTGGAATATAGTGATTTACATGAATGGTTTTGTAAAAATGATGTCAAATTGTATAAAATTCATATAAATATTATTTTTATATTTTTGAAAAGCTACTGATGTTTTCTGCAAATGTGATATTTTTAGTTTTATCTAAATGATTTTATTTTAAGCTTTATTGACAGAACAAGCATAGGTGGTACTCGACAAAAAAATCAGTTTTGCACAATAAAGTTGTATGCTTTTTAATTATTTACACAAAATTCTTTTTTTATAAATTCCAAAACCCAGTTGCTGGAAACATCTTGCACTTCATACGAAAAATATTAAATCCAACAAACTATTCTGATAATATAGACGAAAAATAGAATGAAGTACGAAATTAAAACTGATTATAATTACAGCATCACATTTTATTTTTTATGGAGATGTTTATGCACAACTTGTCTTGAATTTTTTATGAAAACATTTTTGGTGATGAATAACAACTTGATTAAGGAAAAATCACATAATCACATTGTTTCCTAAGAGTCACCCCATTAGAGGTGACTATTCTAGGTGGGGTGATTTAAGATTGGGAACCTATTAGGACTTCCACATACCCAAATCACTCCAAAGATTAAAAAAATGATAAGAAGAAAACAAGGAAGAAGTTAGTAGATGATTAAGAAGATAATCAAAAATAAACAAGAGTTTCCACTTTACCTTGCTAGCTCAATGATGCACTTCCTTTTTGCAAATTTTTCTACCTTTTTTTTGTGATTTTCTTAATTTCTAAGTGAGTTTCTAAATCCACTTAATTACTAACTTAAACTCTTTTTGTGTTTTTTTTCTTCTTTTGATGAACTTCTTTACTTACTAATTATCTTACTAACTTTTACTTTCTTTTCTTAAGTGTGATTTCTTTAGAGGAATGGAGTAGAGAAGATGAGAGAAGTAGTGAAATTAAGTTGAATTTTTTTCAACTTGGTTTTGAAGTGGAAAAAGGAGGGTATTTATAGAGAAATGAAGGAAGTGAACTAGGGTTTCAAAGAGGTAGAAAATTAGATTTTTCACCTAAAAAAACTGATTTTCTTCATCCTTAATTACCCTAATGACATCACTCTAATGACCTCACTCTAATGACATCATCAATTCTCTTTGGAAACACAAATATTCTTATTCTTTTTGGATTTTCTCATAAATGAAGCAAGATCAGATTTTCAGAAAATATTATTCCCTAAACATCCTAATACGTAAAAAAATGCATCGAAAAACGTGTAAAACAAACTGATTAGAATGATGCGCCTAGCGCAGGAATCTGCGCTAGGCACAGCGCCTTGCGCTAGGCGCAAGGCTCTGCGTCTGGCGCAGGGCACGCTTGTGCGCTAGGCGCATAATCATGCGTCTAGCGCATGATTGTGTGCTTGGCGCACACTCGATTCTTCTGGAAAAAATCCGGATTCCCCCCATCTTACACATGAGATTTGATTCTTATTCTCACATCTTTTCATGATTCTTATTCTCTAACTAATGGATAAAGGATGTGATTAATGGATAAAGAATATATTCTTATTCTTTATCCAATGAACAATGACTTGATCATTAAGAACACTGATTATTACCGGTTTTGGGATACGACTAAAATCCCGACGCCTAATCGCGACTCGTTTTTTTTCGTTTTTTCGAAAGACTAACTTGAGACAATTAACGAAAATTCGTCAAATTAATAAAGACGAGCATGATTACACTACGAATCATTTTATTGAAACGGTGGTTGTAGTTATTGACTACGACTCACGGAAAATTTTATTTCTAAGCCGACATTGCAAGACTAATACGCAAAGATGGAAAACCATACGACGAAATGAAACCCGCGCTCCGGGGCGAAATCATGCATTTGACGAGGCGCGCGCTTCCACGATGCATGACGGTTTTCATTATTTTTATTTCTTTTCAAAATCATTATTTACCCGACAAAGGGGTTCAAAATTTGGTGTCTACACTCTCATGTCGTTGATGTCGATCCTCATTGTTTATTTCGAGTTTTAGGGTTACAGCTTGATGAAGTGAGATTAATTGTCAAGGAGGATCGAATTGTTGTGGTTCTATTCTACTGACGCTTCTCCTCTGCAGTTGGTCGACGTTGTGTTGTTATTGTTGCTGCTCCTTCTATTCTCATCATGTTCTCTGTAATTCTTCTGTATTCAAAGCGAACTCAATCGGTTAAGGTCCTAATTCAACACTCTGATCTTTTTTAAAATTGAATGATAAATCAGCTTGTGAACTTAGGTTTTGTTAAATTGACAACTTAGGTTACAACATTCCGAATCAGTTTTATTATGCAACTCAGATGAGATACAATTGCGGATTCATCCTATGAAATTTTAGGTCTTCGATCTCAAGTTCACAAATATTATTAATATATTTTGGCGAGTTGTCTGAGTGTTGCTGAATACCAAATATGCATTTGACAAGAAAAAGTTTCCATTTTGTCATCAGTTGGCGGTTTTCAGATCATTTTATTTTCCTGTTATTCTTTTATCTGGTTCTTTTATTGGTCTCTGATGCGTGACCTTGATGCAGGTGGCACAAGAGATTCACTCGGAGTCGAAGTTTCAGAGTGACTTTGTGGATCAGTTGGTAATCATCATTATCTTCAGATTTATTATTTTTTAATAAATATTTTTATATTATGTATGAGTTGTAAATTGTAATATTACTGATTGCTGGCTCTTCTGGCACATTGTGTCACCAAACATTAGAGTTTTAAGATTTCTTTTTAGAGTTTTGATCCCTAAGTCTTCTAAGAGTTAACCGAATAACTTATTTGAGAATGAAAATAGATACCTTATTGTGATTATTGGTGGATTATACATTTCAGAGTCTGAGCTGCTTCCACTCTCCCCCTGTTTAGGATGCCACTATAGAAGTTCGCAAGATTTAATAATAATAATATTGTACTCAATAATACAACTCCTCGCTTCTCCACGGTTCCTTCTCTCTTTCTCTCTCTTCTCATATCAGGTTCTTTCGATAATCCAGTAAAATTCTCTTGTCACATATTTTTATCACCTTTAATTCGATATATTTTCGTAAAGAATGACATTGTATTTTTCTCTCTTTAAAGTTTCTTTTTGCATCTTTGTTGTTGAATGGGTAACAATTTGATGTGGGTTTTGCATTAATTTTTGTTTATTTCTTTATTTGATTTTGGGTTCCTAATACTACCTCCGTTTCACAATACATGCACCAGATCTCATTTTGGGTACTATTCATCAACCAATTTTGACAATATTTCTCTCACCATTATATAAGAAAAAACATAGTTAAGTGGGATCTTGTTAAATTCATCTCGTTCTGTTTTCTTTTTTGGTTGACCTTTTGATAATTATGCGTTTTATTTGTTCTTGATGCATCTTGGAGGAGAGAAACACTCTAGGGTGAGTTTCATTCTCTCTCTCTTCCTTTCTATTTTAGTTCCTTAGCTTGTTAGTTGTTTACGGTTGAGGCCTAAGGTTCTGATTTCATATATAACCAGAAAGAGAGGACTGAGTTCGTGAACCAGTATGAGAATTTACTGACTAGATTGTAAAACATAAACTTGGCATTCCACTTTGAGGTGGAGCAACAGGTGAATGGGATCTTTATAAACTTCTTTGGCTTCAATGGTACTGCATGTGTGTGGAGAATTAAGGCGCTTGAAGAATCGGGTGGGTGGTTAGAGAGGACCACCATTGAGGACATGTACATTGCGGTCCATGCTCATCTTTAAGGCTGGAAATTTGTCTACCTTAATGATGTTGAGGTATTCCGTTCTATGACTTTATGAACCTTTCTTAACAGTTGGATTTCCATTTGTTTGCTTTAATTATCTTTGTGTGTGCCCATTGCTTGGTTCATTAGTTAGTTGAGTTACAAACTCTAATTCTTGTTTAGTTAGTACTACTATTTACCTTAGTCATTGATTACTGAATGGATTTTGTTCGTGGAAATTATGTTTGTAGTGTCAAAGTAAGTTACCGAAATCCTATGAAGCTTATAGAAAGCAACAACAAAAGATATATAAAATTTAGCCAAATAATCTCTATGTATACACAATGGTTACATATTAAAGGTAATAGTGTAATAAATCAAAGATATTGTAGTAAAACTACGATTATTACAATAACACCAAATATTTTTGTTAGGTAAAAGTTGTAACAGCCTGCACTTCCGCGCTGCTAGCTAATTACACTTAACATTCACAAATCTCAATTATCATCTAATAAATTTCAAATTACATCCTTTTGTAGCGGAAACATAACCTATAAAATAATCATACTGGACTTGTGGCTCAGGCCCACAATATAACAACCACTACTACATTTTTTAACAAAGGCGACAACATGAGAATAGCTAATGCAACGATCAAATGTATGTCGTTGCAATAGAAGTGTCTAATGCAACGACTCATATCAATATGGATTAATGTGCTGGGCTATGGCAACGGCTAATGTAAGATCGTTGCGCTAGATTGATCTGTGGCAACAGTAATGGTCTAGCCGTTGCAATAGGTACATCAACTTATTGATCTATCATTATAGCAATGGTCATGTTTAACCGTTGCAGTAGCATAAACTTAGGGTCCGTTCTGTTCAACTTATTTTAACTTAGATAAGATTTTATAAGATCAGATAAGATAAGATAAGATAAGATCAGATCAGATCAGATCAGATAAGATAAGATAAGATAAGATAAGATCAGATAAGATAAGATAAGATAAATAAGATGTTTTGTTCAACTTATCTTCACTCATTTCAGAATAAAATAAGATAAGATAAGATAAGATCAGATCAGATCAGATAAGATAAGATAAGATCAGATCAGATAAGATAAGATAAGATAAGATAAGATCAGATAAGATAAGATAAGATAAGACAAAATAAGTTGAACAGAACAGACCCTTAATCCTTTACACATTAGAACAACCTATGGCAACGATTTCTCATATTTAATGAATTGCGTGCAAATAATTTATGTTTCCCTCTAATTCTCTCTCTAAATTTCAAACCCTTATCAGTTTCAAATTTCAATGGAGCTCTCTACCTGCCTTCGTCCCTCCCATCACCTTACCCTCTAGATATCAAATTTGATTTTAGGGGTTACATCCGTCTTTGAAACTCATACCATAAACCACCCCTTTCTCTCTATTTGCACCGGCGGTCGGTAGCATCAACTACTTCACTGATATTTATAATGCATTGAGGAAGATTCGGATCATGTCACTTTGATTTCAAATCCCGCTTTTTAATTTCAATTCTGGAGAATTTTAGCTTTTTTATAAAAAAAAAAAGATTGAAGCTTTTATTCGAGAACGATTTTCATCACGGTACCTTATTAGGTAATTTCTTCTTTCTCTTGTATCTTTCTGCAATTAACAGGCATAATTCTGCTAATTTTGAGTTAATTTGAAAATTTTGAGATTATTACGCCCACGATTGTCTTATACTCCATGCTTCGTTGCTCTTTGATTTTGCTACAGTTTTCTCTCTCCTCCTCTCTAATATTTACCATTTAAGTTTGAGGGGTTAAAATTGCTGCGCAAACTGCCACAATAGTAATAGTTCCATGTCTGTTGTTATAGGTTCCTGTTGAGGTTGCCGCTGTTAAAGTTTAAGTGAAATGCTCTAGGGTTTCGATTTTTGTTCTATCAGATTAGCAGGTTAATCAATTAAGTTAGTTCGGATTTTAATTCTACTCTCGCAAATTTCATTCTGTTTGTAATGCAAGATCTTTTGTGTAGAAATTCATATTTGTTGAATTGGAGTTGCTTAGAAATTATCATGCGAATCAGAAGCTTCAATCTAATCGGTATTTATTTCGAGGATTTTGATTTTTGTTCTATCAGATTAGTAGTGCAAGATCTTTTGTATAGAAATTCATTTTTGTTGAATTGGATTTGCTTCGAAATTTACCGGCGTATAGAAATTCATGTTTGTTGAATTGGATTTGCTTCGAAATTTACCGGCGAATCAGAAGCTTCAAATTTTTTGTTATTTCACAAAAAACGAGCTCTTTTTTTCTCAGATTTGGAGTTTCAATTCCCAACTCCAAAGCTAACAAAAAATTGAAGTCCTAAGGTGGTGAAGACGTTTACGCTTTTCACTCTATGTGTGTGTATTTGTTGTGCTTTTTTGTTCTCTGTATTTTTTTAATAAAATCTCAATGCTTATTAGTGATGTTTATTGATGTACAGCTGTAATACTGAAATTTTGTTCTTGTTTTTTACATCAGTGGGAGCTTGGTTGGGGGTGGTGCAGGTAGTAGTATTTAACCATTTATTGATCTAGCAATTCTAAATCGATCTACTTTGGGTTGGTTATATGCTTATTCAGCCCTTTGTGGTTGTTTTCTTGTTACTCATTCCTTTCTTGAGCCTAAATTTCAAGTCTTGTTCTCAGTGGTGTCTATAATGTGTGGTAGTTGTTGAGAAAACTTTGCGAATGGTATGTTATATTTCTTGTGTACTGAATGACATATAGGAGTATGGTACTGGTCAATGCGTTATAAGTACTAATAATTTCCTGGAAAGTTTCTATGCGAGGATATTGTTTAAACCTTGTCAGTTGTAACCATGCAACCCCTGTTTCTTGTGGCATTGTACTTCATTTCATTAAAAAATAAATTCAACACAGGGCAAATCTATTGAGACAAATTTGCAGTTGATAGTTGACGCCTATTTTCTCTATCTATCTTTATGTCCCCTAAAGCTTGTAGAATAAGCTGCTAACATGTAGAGTACTAAGAATGAGCTCAGTGATGTGTACATGAGAGTTTCTTCTTGGTTGCTGTCAGTGATACTCTACACTAAAGTAAGTTGTTGTTCCTTTTCCGATGAATTTAATAACTTTCTAAAGAAGGAACCAAACCTCAAACTAAATTCTTAATCTTCTGATTTTTTTTCCCTCCACATAATCCTCTAACTAGCAATGATTCATTGAGCCTTACATTCTAGTACTTCGCATTTCCATAAGTTATCTTTGTTGTAGCTTAGTAGATGTCATATGATTTTTTGGCTTTTTAGAAATCTCGGTTAGGAACTTAGGATGCATTACACCAAGTTACCAACAACATAAACTATATATAAGGATAGTGTGATGAATCATGAATGTCACATTTATAAGGCTTCTGAAAAATCAATTATGTTGGGCATTCTTGTAAATGAATTACTTATGACTACTCTAACTTCCAATGACTTTATTTCCCTTCTACTGAGGAATGGAGTACCTCTTAATATATACTTCATAAGGTTAGCATAATGAATATCGCGTCCATGACAATATACTAATAAGGGTAGAGGATTAGGGTTTCATGCATACAACTGAATGACTTTGGTCTAATTCTTGCTCACTTGGGCCTAGTGGATTTCATATTGGATTCACATTTTATATTCTTAGTAATATCGTAGAAAGGCGTTTAGATTCTTGGAGATTGATTACATATTAGATTAATGTTATGCTTTCTAATTCTGCTTACTTTACTGTTATTAGCCAATGAGAGTATTAATTATGCTTACTTTGTGTTGAAATCTTTTTTGCATGGTATACTGCTCAAACATAAGTAGTTTTGTAACTTTTTTTTCCTGGTAATCAGTGGAGATTTTTTAATGCCAAAAGATTATGTTTTGACCAACTTAATTAAGTTGTTTAAATATATGTAGGTGAACCTTGATCAGAATGGGTAGATCAAACAGAGACTTCCTACATTTGATGGCAAGTGGGGAGGCTCTGCCATGAGCAGAATGGGTAGATCAAGCAAATATGTCCTACATTTGATGGCAAGCGGGGGAGCTCCACTAGCCTGCCTACCTTTATGTAGTACATAGTAGTTTTAACAACTTTTTTTGTAGCACATAGTAAAATTATTGTATGGTTAACATGAATATAATTTAGTCAGTACTTAACTTTTGTGGCATATTGCTTGATTTTGCAAGCAAGAATATGTATATATATACATTTATTAATCTCAATGAAATATTATATTATATCTAATTAGGTTTATATTACATATTTGTGTATATGTGTATATATATATATAGGTATATATATATAGTGATAGAAGATTCAGACATACTATTAGCTAGCTGTCGTAGGATCCGAGCATAATCCTCCGGGGTTTTAGCTGATGCGAGCAAAGAATTTGCCTGTGATTTTCGGGCAAGAAACTGAGATTGTTCTGGCCCTGTAGTCATTGTACCTGTGTTACAGTTTTTCTTCAACCATGCTTTGATGGCTGGTTCAAGAATAGACTGTGGTGTATTGAAGTTCGACCACCATCTGATTTTAAATTTCCTTTGGAGGACCAAGCCCCCTTGATCCTGGTTTATATCGAGGAACCACTGACAAACCCAAGGAAGATAAAACTTCATTGAAAACAAACATAAGGCGGGAAAACGCCTTTCTATATCTGAAAGTTTGTACTGGGTTCGAAAGGTATTATAACTTTTTATAATGTCAGGGTGAAAGATTTCACTAGAAGAGCCGTAGAACTTCCACCATTGGGCAAACCAAGATGGCAATTTTTTTTGGGTATTGTTTTAGTGTTGAAGTAGATAAGCCATGAATGAGATAGCCTATTATTTTGTATTAGAAAGGTGGAGAACCATGCTCGTTGGTAATCCCAATAATTAAAGGTTTTACAATGTGGGAAAGTGTTATTGAAGCTGACGGGGAAGGCTTTGTGTTTCGACAAGTCTTGATTCCAGTCTTGAGGACTAAGAACCTTTAGAATTTTAATGGTTGAATAAGAGGGCTCAGCTTGCTCATTTTTATAAAAGAAATGTTTGAACTCGGCGGAGCCGGTAACCTCCTAGGATTGTCCGGTAGTATTCTCAGGTTTTAGTACGATCCCGGGGCTTATAGAACAGGTTTTTCCCAAAGATATTTTGTATAGAGACATAAGGATCTTTATCATGATATCCTTGTTCAATTGTTATGATATTTCGTGAGGCGGTTTTAACAAAATATTCTCAAGTCTCGTTTTTCTTAGGGTCGTGCAAGCACAACTTGAGAGCTATCGGTTTTATAAAGTCGTTTTTGTGGAAGGGTTTTTTGGGAAGATTCTCCTTCCTCGGGTTTTGAAATGATACTAATATTTTTTCCCGTGGGGATTTTACCTTCCGTTCTTCGCTTTGCTTGTGCTTCCTTGGTTTTGCATAGAGCTTTGGAAAGCTTGGATGAGCCGGGGGTGTTTTAGGATGGACGAAGGATGCTCGAGAGATGGAAAGGAGCCATTCCCGAACTTCCCGTGTTCTATCAATAGAAAAGGTTTCACTCTCATTATTCCGAACCGCATCGTACCAAGTCTTAATGGGTTTTTGTGTGGTGCATATGGTTTTTTCCGGGAGGAGGACGGGACTTTTCCTTATCTTTTGTCTTTCTAGGCATTTCGTAAGAAATTCACGGGTTAAGAAGTCGGGGATAGAATTATCTTTTCCTTTTATATGCTCAATATCAAATTCAAAAATGCTTAGGATAGATCGCCATCTAGCAAAAACATGTTTTACAAAGAATATTTTGGACATCCTTTTTTAAAACGGCTTTTGCGGCTTGACAATCAACACGTAATAAGAATTTTTTATTTAGTAAATCAGATTGGAATTTTGTAATACGGGAGAACAATGGATAAAACTTCCCGCTTTATAGTAGAGTATTTTAACCGGGTATCGTTCCAATGTCCCGAGGTGAATCGATAATGTGTTCCTTACCATTGTCGATCTGTTTTAAGATACCTCCATAACCTTTGTTCTCGGCATCTGTCTCAACAATTTTAGGTAGGTCGGGGTTTGCTAAACTAAGGCAAGGGATTTCTAAGACACGAGTTTTTATAGTCTTAACGGCACTGGGTATGGAGATCGGACCAAGGCGGTGGGTTTTTCTTTAGTCTATCATGGAGAGGTTTCGCGATTCTGCAGAGATTGGGATAAAAGTCTAAGACATAGTTTAAACTACCAAGAAACCTTTGTAGTTTAGTTTTGTCCAAGATTTTATCGGGAAACTTGCTAGTGAATTGGAGGGACACATCAATAGGGGTAATAGTGCCACATGACACAATTTGGCCGAGAAATCTAATTTCGGTTTGAAATAAGGAAATCTTTTTTCTTTGAAATAACAAGACCATTCTTTTTAATTAGATAGAAAAAGTCTTGAGGTTTTTAAAGTGCTGATCAATCGTGCTTGAGTAAACCAGCACGTCATCAATGTAAACAATACAAAAGTCTGAATAGGGGTTGAAGATATCGTTCATAATCCTCTGGTACTCAGAGGGAGCATTTTTAAGGCCGAAAGGCATAACATTCCATTCATATTGGCCAAAAGGAACAAGAAAGGCCGTTTTATAACGATGTTGTGGCTTGATCTGTATTTGCCAGAATCCTGACTTCATATCGAATTTTGAGAAGATAAAGGCATGGTGTAATTTTTGCATTAGGTCTTTTTTATTGGGTATTGGATAACGGATCCAACGAAGGGCATCGTTTAGTGGTTTGTAATTTATGACCAGTCTAGGCGTGCCTCGTTCAATCTCTGAAGCTTTGTTGACGTAAAACGCCGCACAGCTCCAAGGGGAACGAGATTTGGAAATTAAGCCTTTGCTCTCGAGAAATCTAATTTCTTCTCGACAATGGCGTTCTAAGTCGGCATTCATTTGGGTAGGTCGAGCTTTGGTAGGGATATTTTTTTCATCAAAATCGGGTTCATAAGGTAAGTCGACCATGTGTTGCTTTCTATTCCAGAAGGCATTGGGCAGCTCAGAGCAAACTTCTCTTTCGAGGAGACTTTGGAAGTCAGCTACCTGAGTTTTTAGAATACTACCTTGTAATTGTTCCTCAATTTTTTGTAAATGGATCTTTTGTTTTAGATCATGTACGTCACTCTGTTTTCGATTGATAAGAGAGTTTATCTCACTATTATAAATGGAGCTTGCCTTTATAATGTTGAGATTTCTAGTTTTGGGTTTTTCTAAAAAAAAGAAGTTAAGTTTTTTATTTTTGGTTTTGAAGGATATTCCATCATAATTGACACTCGTAAGGAGTGATGAGATTTATGAAGGGCGTTCCCAAGATTACCGAATGGTGCATGTTTGTAACGAGGACAAAATGGCTTTTTAGGGAGAGGCCTTGATTCAATATGTTGGCATCCGTTTTTCCCTCTATATGCATTTTGGTGTTGTTAGCGGAACTAAGTTTTTCCAAGGTTTTTTTTGGTGAAAGCGTTTTGGGACGAGACTTGGATTTAATGCAATTTAAATCTGCTCCAAAGTATCAAACAAAGCTATAGTGTTGATTTTGAAGTCACTTGGAGAACTCAAGTGTGATTTTTATGTAATACTTCCTAGAACCGATTTCTTTTAAAACAAAAAAGGAAATCATCCGGAACTTTTGGGATATCGTCGGGATCACTTTCACTAGGGATATCTCGGGACTATATGAGAAGACAAAAGTTGGATAATGGCTGAGTCTTGTTGTTGCTTGGTCTTAAGGTCTTTTATATCGGTTTTAATGGTTTTAACTTCACTCGAAGGTCCTGTATGGTCCTTTACGGCTTCTTTCTAGAGTTTCTCTTTTCTAAGATAGAAGTGAGGTTATATGGTTCAGGGTTTGAAGAAGGAGGGTTAAGGTCCTTTTCTTTAGGGCTTTCTTCGAGGGATTTACGAAGACGTTCAAGGTATTGTTTTTGAAGAGCAGGATTATTAATGTCCTGGATAACATCTAATATGAGGTTTTGTTCAGTGGTGAGGACGTTTAGGGTAAAATCCTCATCATCGACCGAAGAGGAGGAATCTATATCATCATCCCGAGGACCATAATTCTCAACCGAATTATCGGTTTCCTCATCGAAGACTCTACTAAAAGAGCTGAAATTTTTCCTAGAGTTTCATCATCTAGGTCGAGGTTTTGGATTTTATTAGACATTCTACAAAATCTAGCCGTGTGACCTTTCTTGCCGCACTTAAAACAAGGTTATGTTTTTAAGGTCGGGTTTTGTAGTGGTCTTGGTTGGTGTTTCTTATGTGGCATCCATTTTCGTTGTTCAAATGGTTTTCTATGGAAGACTTTCTCAACCTTCTTATAGAACCTTCGTGCTTTATAGGGCTTTTGGTAATGGGTTGTTTTGCTACAATTCCCTTTACAAGTGTTAGTCTGAGGGGAAGAGACATCAAATTGTTGACGTAAGGAACCTAATTCCTTTTTAGTCTCTTTTAACTCTCTTTTTAGGTGTTTTTGGAGCTTCAAATCTTGACATATTTGAAGGCCTTGCTTAGAGGTTACACTAACCAATTCACCGTAAGTTAGCCCGTCGTAAGGGATAATATGTTCGCCAAAATCCTCACGGATTTCGTTTCTTACTTTTTCTCCTAATATGGTTGGAAGACCCGGCTAGGAATTTTTCTTTCCAAAAGGGTTGATTAGAATCTTCTCTAAGCATAACCCCGGTTAGGAAGGTATTTTTGTACCCTTTGGAAATCACTAAGTTTTTTGCATCTTAGGTTAGACAAAAGATCTCGCATTTTTGTCTCGAGATGGGAGGAATCTCCAATAAAGTGAAGTGATAAGGTGAATATGAGGGTCGAGACGGAATCTTGAATTGGTTCTCCATTTTGGTTAAGAATGGGAACCCCATCTTCGATTGTCCGAATTGCATTCAAGATGTCTATCTGCTTGTTCTTTGGTGAGATAGAAATCCCACCATCCTTTTAGTTGGCCGGAGAAGCCCGCAATAAGGAGTTCAAAGTAACGCTTTATCGATGTACCGCATTGGGTTTTGTAGGCATTTGAAGCCATCGTCATTTCTTTGTAAAAGGTTTAAAATCTCGGTGTTCACTCATACCATCTATATTCCATTCATAGATAGAGGAGGCATTATATTTTGGTTGAACAATTGTGTTAGGCTGGCTGCCTATTTGAGATTCATTAGACCTTATTGGAATAATATCAAGAGGATCAGAATTTTGCCAAACAAGTTTAGCTAATTCAGGTGTTTTAGGGCTAGTTTCCGGATCAGTGTTGTAGCCTAAATCTAGGACACAAGCAGTGTTATTCTGGACCGTTTCTTCCTCAACTATTTTTGAAGTAGAAGGTTCAACCCTACTAATTTGGTCTCTAATAGCTTGAAGAAATTCAGTCTTTGAAGTCGTAACTTCCTTTTGAGCCTTCTGCGAAATCTGATACGGTTTGAAAATTGGATTTCGGAGGCTTTTTTCTAAAGGAGTGGAGACTAGACTTGTCTCGTTTTTTAAGGCTTTGTTTCTCAATTCTAGAAAGTTGTTTTCCTAGGGTGTGAAGACTGATATTAGTAAAATTGTTTTGCAGGACAATGTTTTTAAGGTTCGTTGTGGCTTCTTCCTGTGGCTTTTTAAGAGGGGAGGCCTCTACCTTGTTATCACCTACTGGGAAGTTAATCTGTCGTAAAGGAGGATGGTTAGTTTGAACGGAGCCATCCGGAGTTTCCCAGACAGGTATCCTTCTATTGGTGTTGATAGGTTCTATAGATTTAAAGGGATAATTAATGTTATTATCAGAACTATAGAGTTCGAACCAATCAAAGAAAAGAATATGGGTTTGATGTTGTTCAACAAAGCTGTAGTAGCTGTCTTGGATCTTTTTACGTACTTCAAGAAAGTGCTCGAAGAACCATGTTCGCTTCGAGAGGTTATGTGGTGCATAAAAGTCTTTGTGAACCAAGTCTTTATTGATCTCAAAATCCTTTTCAAGGACGTTAAGCTCATTGTTAATATTCTCAGTTATAACTGAGGCTGAGGGTGAGTCTGGAGGAGACTGTCTTTCAGCATAAACTGGGTGTGGAACTTGGGTTCTATATTCAACATTTTGAATTGAAGGCGAAGGTAAATCTGAGGTAGAATACCTTGGTCTTTCCGGGTAATTGGTTCTAGGACAGCTGATTTGTCGTTTATAGTGTATGTTATTTTCTGATGGAAGACGAGAAATTCTTCCTAGGTTTTCAACAGAGGAATGGTCGGAATACCTAGAGCTAGTGCTTCTGTTAAAGCTAAGCTTAACACTACCATCAGAGTATTGTATGACACGTTCAAGGTCGGTATTAGGTTCTGGAAGAGCTGGTGATTGCACTTCAGGTTCAGCAGCTCCCTCAAGGAACCAATCTTCAGGAAGACTGACATCGTTCCATTGTATTGGTCTAGGAATCCTTATGTTAGATCTAGAAAGATCGGTTTGGAGGAGAAGAGTTTCTCCTTTTTTACTGTGTTGTATATTTCCAGTATTAAAAGCAGACATCATGGCTTTGTAATGGATTTTATAAATCAAAGCTCTTTGGAATAGAACCATCAAACATTTTATAGTTATGAGTTTTAATTTGTAAAAGTAAAGATGATAAGATATTCTTATCACTTAAAGAAACGCGAAGTTAGGGTAACAATCAAAAGAGATCGGACCCATGCATAAACTTGACTCTATGGTTCCTAGTAAGGAATCATTAAAGTCTTTGAATCGTCCATCTCTAAGGGCAACAAGGACAGAAGAATTTAATCCTTCTTTTGTTAGAGGTTTTAAACCAACTTGAACCAACCCTATATGGATGTAACGATAACCTTTATCGACATGTTTTTTCAAAGTACTAGATGAAAATAATTTTATAGTATCAATAGGTTTTGTTAAATGGATATCTCGTTCTTGGGTTTTGATCACATAATCAGTTTTAAAAATATTATACTTTTTCATTTTATAGATCTGGTCTTTATTAACTTTGGGTATCTCCCAATTGTCAATGTTTTGCTCAAGGTTTTCTATAGTAAAAGTTTCATTCTTAACCAGTTTACTAGCTTTACCACTGCTACCACGAGAAGAGGATGGAGTTCCTCTGTTCCAAATAGAACTCATACTTCTGAACCAGAACTTAAACCAGAAATTTAACCGGAAAATGCCCTATAACCTACCCGCCGTTTAGGTAATCGTAGCCTTATGGTCTCGATCGCCTCACACGGGACTTACCGCCTCTACAAACGTTAAAACAAGCGAGTAACAAGTAGGACATAAACAAGTTTCAAGTCTGGAAAGTACTGAAAACAGAAGGATAAGTTTTATAAAGAACAAATATTATATATATATACCTATATATATATACACACACACATATATATATATATATATATATATATATATATATATATATATATATATATATATATATATATATATATTTTTTTTTTTTTTTTTTTTTTTTTTTTTTTTTGGCCCCTTTCGGGAACCCGTGGTAAGATGAATTTCCTCTGGCCTGCCCTCGCACATATATATATATTAACTTGGTTATACCTATATATATATATACACACATATTAGGTCCTTACTAGAATTTGGTTATACCTATATATATATATATATACACACACACATATATATATATATATATATATATATACACACATATATATATATATATATATATATATATATATATATATATATATATATATATATATATATATATTAGGTCCTTACTAGAATTTTTAGATTTCAACAACCGTTGTTATAGGTCCAAATACACTAGAATATTGAGATCATAATAGCCGTTGCATAAGATGTTAATCTAAGCCAACGACTCATCAAGCCGTTGCAATAGGTCTAAAAAACCGTTGCATTAGGCCTACTGCAACGCCAGTAAATGCGACGGTTCAAAACCGTTGCAATAGGCCTACTCCAACGACTTTTGGCCCTATTGCAACGGTTTTCATGTGTTGCCTTTTCCCTTTAATGAAGTAGTGAACCCAAAGTACATGTACAATGAATTGATCTAAACAAGTCTCCAATACGATACAATAACATATCAAAAGAATTCCTTCATCTACACTATATAATCTCCAACATTGCCCATCCAAAACTCACTTGATTGTAACCCTTATTGTCCATTGCCCATTCCAGAGCTTTTATAATTCCTGTAAAATTACTAACAATGAACACTGCCCCCACCCGGACAGGTTCCAAGAACAAAATCAGAAATAAAAAAAACTCAATTGCATCAAGAACTTGAATTGTTGGAATCAAAAGAGGAGGAAGAAAGCTTAGCTTTTACCTCCGAAAGAGAGGTGTACTTAACAATGACAGCAGTCTGGCAAACAATAATTTAGAAATGGTGGCAACACCACCAACAACAACACAACAGATGTAGCAACACCGACATCGCGGTGGCTGCAGCACACCGCACAGCGGTGACGCGAATAGAGCAGTAGAGAGAGAAGAAAGAAACCGAGCAACACTAGGAAGAGAAGTAGCGATGGTAGCACAGAGTAGAGCTCCTATGAGCTGGCACTACAAGAAAAAGTCGATTTAGCGACCGAACAGATCAGTCGCTAAAACATACAAATCAGTCGCTAAAACATCTTAGCGACCGCCGGAGACCAAAATCAGGGTGGTCGCCAAAACGCTAGTCGTAATTTTGTTTTTGGCGACTGAAATTTGGTTGGTCGCCATTTTGCAACTGAATTGCGACTACTTAGCAACCGTTTAGTTTAGCGACCGAACTTGTATTTTGGCAACTGAAATTCAGTCGCTACATTTGGCGACTGACTTTTATTTGTTTGCAACTCCTTTTTCAGTCTCTATTTTTAGCAACCGATTTTCTTTTTTAGCAACCATCTAGGTAGTCGCTAAAATTAGCAACTGAAGTTTAATTATTGCAACTACTTTTCAGTCTCAATTTTTAGCAACTGATTTACCTTCTCAGCAACCAACTAGGTAGTCGCTAAAATCAGCGATTGAAATTATTGTTTTTGAAATTATTGCTTTTGGGACTATATTTAATAATGCATTCCATTAATACAAATATATTAATATACATCGAATTCTCAAACAACCTGCTCATATAACAATCATTCACCAAATGTGCAACCAATTTTCAATTATAAGTTCTCCAATAACCAAAGTAATCAGTAGCAACTACTTCCAACCATTCCAATTTACAAACCCAACGCTATATCCGACTATTTCCAATATACAGAAACCAACGCTATTTTCCGATGTAAAAAATCATCGCTACTACCTTCCGACTACTTCCAATATACAAAAGCCATGGCTACCTATTCCCAATAAACATAGACCCACTATTTTCAATTAAGTAGCCACGGGAGGGATATACAAAAAACCCAATTAATGTTAAGAATGGGTGCACAAAAATAACCCATAGAATGTTTTTACCTATGGATTCTCAATACCACAAAAAACATGGAGCTAACCTTTAATTAAGTGGTAGATGGAGCATCTCCTCCCGATGGATCACGGGGATCACAAGGAGCCTTCAACGATTGTGACATCTCCAACACCTTATGTTGTAACTTTGCCATATTAGCTTGATACATTTCTTTCTCCTTCATCCATAGGGCCATATTAACTTTGCCCAATGCATCAACAACCATGTCCATGTATCGATTAGTTGTAGAATTAGATGACCCTAGACTAGCAAAATCCTCTCCATGACATACCCATTCAAAATAGTCATTCACAAATCCTTTTCTATACAGATGTTGTTTCACACTATCAACATCTAAATACTTTCTATTTCTGCACTTAGAACATGGACATCTGATATTTTGAGAATTAGTGAGATCAGTGTGTTCTTTAGCAAACTCAACAAATTCTCTTACTCCATCCACAAACTCCTTCCTTAGTACTCGACCTTCACATCTCTCATACATCCATTTGCGATCCAATCGATCCATAAACCTTACTTCTAAATGTTGCCATCAAAAAATGAATGGAAATTAGGAACAAATACTTCATCTAATATATGCATGCATAGACATACCTTTGTACTTATAAGTACTCTTTCTATTTATTAACACACATATATAACATACAAAACAAGTCCCACAGGAAAAAGCCTACACATTGTTTATATTTTAATTGAAATCAAACTCAATATAATTAATGATCAAGCAGTGAGAGAAATAGTCTATGAAAACAAACACTTATCATGAATTACCATAAATGGTAGCTCAATTTCATACTAGATATATAAAGTACAATTTTCACTCTTCTATATCCTTCTTCCATGTAATTGTTTAACAAATTAGGAGAAATAAACAATGAAATTTAAAAAGGCATAACAAAAAATGCACAATTGAACTCAAAGAAATTGAAATTATTCAATATAGAAGGAGAATTGTAACAAACCTGGATCGAAATTCCCCTCTTAAAAGTTCGTTTTTGTTGTCAATTTCTTCAACCAATTCGAACTTATCCAGCAACAGTTGAGAGATGAGCAAGAGTTGAGTCACAACTTCCTAAATCCATAAGCCTAACTCACTTACATCAATATGATTTGAAGACCAAAGAAAAACGAAAACCAAGTCATGATAACCCAAAACCCTAAAGAAAAACTATAGAACAGCAATTGGAAATGGAACGCATCTTGCAATTAAAGTTCACATGCATTCGAAGAACTATAGAACTGCAATAATTTAAGAGATTAAAATTTAAATCCCTAAAATAAATTGAAACCCAAAAATCAATTGAAAACCCTAAAATGCAATTGAAAATCGTAAAACCAATCAAAAGATAAGTAGAACCTTGAGGCTCTGTCGAATACTCCGTCGAGTGCTCCCGTCGTCGTCGCCGTCGAGTGCTCCAGTCGTCGTCGCCGTCGAGTTCTCCAGTCGTCGTCGTCGTCAGTGCTCGAGTGAAACTGTTAGTCGACGTCTACTGTTGGGGGTGAGAGTGTTCATCTCTGTCGACTGTTCGAGTGGCGTCGCCGGCGACTGTTCGAGTGACAGTGAAAGTGCTCGACTAAGAGTTCGATTGAAAGTGATGAGTGTGGTTTCGAGTGAGAGTTACGAGTGGGTGAGTTTGGCAAGGGATTTTTCCAATTTTTTTGATAGGAAGGTTTTAGGCAAGATTTAATTTTAAAAAAGGTTCAAAGTTTAAAGTTTTTTGGGTTAGACTTTGCAACTACTAATGTAGTTGCTAAAACACAAATAATTAGTCGCGAATTTATTATTTATATATTTATTTTTTTCAAAAGGGTTATTCATATTATTTTTTATTGTACATATTCTAGCAACTGCTCTATAGTCGCAGAAATATGTTACAGTCGCTAAATGGCAACTACTTAGCAACTACACAGTAGTCAGTCGCAAATTAGCCACTACTAGTCTCCTTCAGTTGCTAAAGTTAATTTTAGCAACTACCTTCTCTGTCGGTCGCTAATATCGGTCGCTAAAATGACTTTTTCTTGTATGTGGGAAGAATTTTGCCGGCGAAGACGCCGTGGGTCGACGATGGCAGAGCGATGGAGGGGTAGAGAAGAGTGAGAAGGAATGAGGAAGAAAGTGAGGAAATGGGTTTTGGGGTTTTATTTGTTCTCCATCATTTTGAATGCTTCCCAATTTGAGACCTCTAAAAATGTATAAGAGTACAATGGGAGGTTCAGGATTTCTCTAGAACTCCCACAAAGAGTCACGAGAGAAGAAGACATAGAGATATAGATTTTTACTTTTTATTTTTTTGTTTTGAAATACATAAGGGCATTTTCTTAATATCATATCATATATCAAAAATCTTGCTTTGTCCAAAATATAGTTAAACTTAGAAGTATAAATTTAAATTTTAAATTTTTAACTAAGATAATATTTACAATTACGTTTTAATGAAAGGTGGTTAAAAATGGGCTATTACACTCTACCTCCCTTAAAATAAATTTCGTCCTCAAAATTCCAAACCATAAAACTTTAGAGCATCCGAAAACGAATTAGTTCATATAAAATATTTTTAACGAAAATCGAATCAAGTACATTCCTAATTAACTCCAATACCTCAAAAGATCAATTGCTTATTCCTAAACCAAATTCTCTATAATTCCTGATCAATAGAACTCGGTTGCCCTTAAATCATCATTCCGAAATCGCAATAGCTTGCATCACTTTTTAAAATCTAGATTCTTAATATTCAACTTTCAGTTTCTCCATTTCTATTCATCGATTCCTGACCATTAATAACCCAAATCAATTCCAGACAATCCCAAGAATCTTTCTTGAACTCATATGCCATGATATGAAGATCAAAACAACCCTAAAACAACCATGGCTCGATACCACCCGTAATGCCCGCACTTCCGAGCCGCTAGCTAATTACACTTAACATTCACATATCTCAATTATCATCTAATAAATTTCAAATTACATCATTTTGTAGCGGAAACATAACCTATAAAAACAACCATCTTTGGACTTGTGGCTCGGGCCCACAATATAACAACCCAAAGTACATGTACAATGAATTGATCTAAACAAGTCTCCAATACGATACAATAATATATCAGAAGAATTGCTTCATCGATATTATATAATCTCCAATATTGCCCATCCAAAACTCACTTGATTGTAACCCTTATTGTCCACTGCCCATTCTGGAGCTTTTATAATTCCTGCAAAATTACTAACAATGAACACTGCCCCCACCCGGACAGGTTCCAAGAACAAAATCAGAAATTAAAAATAAACCCAATTGCATCAAGAACTTGAATTGTTGGAATCAAAAGAAGAGGAAGAAAGCTTAGCTTTTACCTTCGAAAGAGAGGTGCACTTAACAATGGCAGCAGCCCGGCAAACAATAATTTAGAAATGGTGGCAACACCACCAACAACAACACAACAAATGCAAAGAACACCGACATCGCGGGTGGGCTGTAGCACACCGCACACGGCGACGTGACCGGCGCGACGAGAGAGAAGAAAGAAACCTTGCAACACTAGGAAGAGCTGCAACGATGGTAGCACAGAGTAGAGCTCCTATGAGCTGGGAAGAATTTTGCCGGCGAAGACGCCGGTGGTCAGCGGCGGTAGCAGACGGAGGGGAAGAGAAGAGGAGTGAGAAGGAATGAGGAAGAAAGTGAGGAAATGGGTTTTGGGGTTTTATTTGTTCTCCATCATTTTGAATGCTTCCCAATTTGAGACCTCTAAAAATGTATAAGAGTACAATGGGAGGTTCAAGATTTCTCTAGAACTCCCACAAAGAGTCACGAGAGAAGAAGACAGAGAGATATAGATTTGTACTTTTTTTTTTTTTTGAAATACATAAGGGCATTTTCGTAATATCATATCATATATAAAAAATCTTGCTTTGTCCAATATATAGTTAAACTTAGAAGTATAAATTTAAAATTTAAATTTTTAACTAAGATAATAATTACAATTATGTTTTAATGAAATGTGGTTAAAAATGGGGCTATTACACTCTACCTCCCTTAAAATAAATTTCGCCCTCAAAATTCCAAACCATTAAACTTTAGAGCATCCGAAAACTGATTAGTTCATATAAAATATTTTTAACGAAAATCGAATCAAGTACATTCATAATTAACTCCAATACCTCAAAAGATCAATTGCTTCCAAAACAAAATTCTCCATAATTCCTGATCAATAGAACTTTATTGCCCTCAAATCATCATTCCCAAATCGCAATAGCTTTCATCACTTTTAAAAATCAAGATTCATAATATTCAACTTTCAATTTCTCAATTTCTATTCCTCGATTCCTAACCATTAATAACCCAAATCAATTCCAGAGACAATTCCAAGAATATTTCTTGAACTCATATGCCATGATATGAAGATCACGACAACCCTAAAACAACCATGGCTCTGATACCACCTGTAACAGCCCGCACTTCCGAGCTGCTAGATAATTACACTAAACATTCACAAATCTTAATTATCATCTAATAAATTTCAAATTACATCCTTTTGTAGCGGAAACATAACCTATAAAACAACCATACTGGACTTGTGGCTCAGGCCCACAATATAACTGAAGTGAAATCAGTTAGCTCAGTTAGCTTTTTTGATGCTCTCATTTTTGTAATAATTAATTAGGCTTAATTATCAAGTTTAGTGTTAGTTGAGTTCTAAACATGCTTTACTTTCACTAATTATGTTTAGAAGTTGTTTTAAGTAGAAACTGTTTTGTTCGTTTGGTCTGTGGCGCGATAGAATCATTTTGATGATTCCGAACAAGTTACTTGGAATTTTCGAGTGATTCCAATTGCATTGGTTCACTAACATCTTGAAGTTTCATCTTACAAAATTTGGTGAGATTTCATGAAGAAACGAAGTTGCAGTAGCCTTTCAAATGAGACGTCAATTCTGGATCAGTTTTACGGTTTTGTAAAACCGAGTATATTTTGCTTAGTTTAAGTTGTATTTGGACGTGTGAGGCATGGGGCAGCAGCTAATGTGGACTCTTGGAGATCAGTTGAAGCTTTCCTTGCAAGCTAAGAGAAGCCTCTCACTTGCTTGAAGAAAACCGGTCAACAATACACACAAGAACACTATGCAAAGACTATTCACCCCACTTGTTGATCAACTTGTTTTGTGGGATATTTGTAGCTTAATGCTTTGTTTATTACCTTAGTGTATTAGATATTTATGGCTGATTTGTTAAGCCTTTTTAGCTCTTTGCTATATATATGTAATATGGTTCATCAATGAAAAGAGATTTGGTTGTTAAACTTGAGCATTGTGCTTATTCGAACTTTTGGAGTGCAAACCCGAAATTTCCTCTTGTGATTAAGAAGTGATCTTAATCTTGAAATCCTTGAGTTAAGTGAGTAAACTTAACCTAAGAGAGAGTTAGGATAATTAGTGAGTGAAGCTAATTGAATTACTCTCAAAACCCTCCTAAATCAGTTTCTAGGTGAGTAAAGCCTCTAATCAGATTTAGAACCCTTAAGTGGAAGTAAGTGAGTGAAGCTTATCAAGCTTAAGTAAACACAATTCTTTTAGTTTTAAGAGTGATTCTTTCGACTAAAAGTCTATATCCATTGTTCGTTTGTTTCCGCTGTTAGTGGGTCTCCTAAACACACGTGAGAGGAGTCTCATTTCGCATCAAGTGGTATCAATGAAAATGTAACTTAAGCTCGATAAGCTTTACTCACTTATTTGTGCTTAAGGATTCTAAATCGGTTATGAAGTTTATCTCACTTATTAACTGATTTAGGAGGGTTTTGAGAGTGGATTTAATTAGTTTAAACTCACTAATTATATTAACTCTCTCTTAAATTAAGTTTCACTCACTTAACTCAAGGGTTTCGAAATTAAGATCACTTCTTAATCACAAGAGGAATTTCGGATTTTTCAATCTCCAAAAACTCGAATAAACACAAAGTTTAAATGAAAACTAAAACTGATTTTTCATTACTTCATCCATTACATATATCAAGTACAAGCTAAAGAAGGCTTAAAACATTAGCCAAAATATCTAAGCACCAAAGTAATTAAACAAATCAATTAAACAACAAATATCTCTTAATCCAACAAGGATGTAAGGAGGAATAGTGTTGTTGTGTGTTTTGTTGACTTTAGGGCAAAGTGGGACGGTTTTCTTCAAGCAAGTGGAGGGCTTGTCTTAGCTTGCAAGGGAAGCTTCAAAAGATCTCCATGAGTGCCCATTACACGTCCCAAGTATGGTTCGCAACCCCAAGTACGTCTCACGTGTGTTTAGGAGACCCACTAACAGCGGAAACAAACGAACAATGGATATAGACTTTTAGTCGAAAGAATCACTCTTAAAACTAAAAGAATTGTGTTTACTTAAGCTTGATAAGCTTCACTCACTTACTTCCACTTAAGGGTTCTAAATCTGATTAGAGGCTTTACTCACCTAGAAACTGATTTAGGAGGGTTTTGAGAGTAATTCAATTAGCTTCACTCACTAATTATCCTAACTCTCTCTTAGGTTAAGTTTACTCACTTAACTCAAGGATTTCAAGATTAAGATCACTTCTTAATCACAAGAGGAAATTTCGGGTTTGCACTCCAAAAGTTCGAATAAGCACAATGCTCAAGTTTAACAACCAAATCTCTTTTCATTGATGAACCATATTACATATATATAGCAAAGAGCTAAAAAGGCTTAACAAATCAGCCATAAATATCTAATACACTAAGGTAATAAACAAAGCATTAAGCTACAAATATCCCACAAAACAAGTTGATCAACAAGTGGGGTGAATAGTGCTGCATAGTGTTCTTGTGTGTATTGTTGACCGGTTTTCTTCAAGCAAGTGAGAGGCTTCTCTTAGCTTGCAAGGAAAGCTTCAACTGATCTCCAAGAGTCCACATTAGCTGCTGCCCCATGCCTCACACGTCCAAATACAACTTAAACTAAGCAAAATATACTCGGTTTTACAAAACCGTAAAACTGATCCAGAATTGACGTCTCATTTGAAAGGCTACTGCAACTTCGTTTCTTCATGAAATCTCACCAAATTTTGTAAGATGAAACTTCAAGATGTTACTGAACCAATGCAATTGGAATCACTCGAAAATTCCAAGTAACTTGTTCGGAATCATCAAAATGATTCTATCGCGCCACAGACCAAACGAACAAAACAGTTTCTACTTAAAACAACTTCTAAACATAATTAGTGAAAGTAAAGCATGTTTAGAACTCAACTAACACTAAACTTGATAATTAAGCCTAATTAATTATTACAAAAATGAGAGCATCAAAAAAGCTAACTGAGCTAACTGATTTCACTTCATTTCCACTTGATGCGAAATGAGACTCCTCTCACGTGTGTTTAGGAGACCCACTAACAGCGGAAACAAACGAACAATGGATATAGACTTTTAGTCGAAAGAATCACTCTTAAAACTAAAAGAATTGTGTTTACTTAAGCTTGATAAGCTTCACTCACTTACTTCCACTTAAGGGTTCTAAATCTGATTAGAGGCTTTACTCACCTAGAAACTGATTTAGGAGGGTTTTGAGAGTAATTCAATTAGCTTCACTCACTAATTATCCTAACTCTCTCTTAGGTTAAGTTTACTCACTTAACTCAAGGATTTCAAGATTAAGATCACTTCTTAATCACAAGAGGAAATTTCGGGTTTGCACTCCAAAAGTTCGAATAAGCACAATGCTCAAGTTTAACAACCAAATCTCTTTTCATTGATGAACCATATTACATATATATAGCAAAGAGCTAAAAAGGCTTAACAAATCAGCCATAAATATCTAATACACTAAGGTAATAAACAAAGCATTAAGCTACAAATATCCCACAAAACAAGTTGATCAACAAGTGGGGTGAATAGTGCTGCATAGTGTTCTTGTGTGTATTGTTGACCGGTTTTCTTCAAGCAAGTGAGAGGCTTCTCTTAGCTTGCAAGGAAAGCTTCAACTGATCTCCAAGAGTCCACATTAGCTGCTGCCCCATGCCTCACACGTCCAAATACAACTTAAACTAAGCAAAATATACTCGGTTTTACAAAACCGTAAAACTGATCCAGAATTGACGTCTCATTTGAAAGGCTACTGCAACTTCGTTTCTTCATGAAATCTCACCAAATTTTGTAAGATGAAACTTCAAGATGTTAGTGAACCAATGCAATTGGAATCACTCGAAAATTCCAAGTAACTTGTTCGGAATCATCAAAATGATTCTATCGCGCCACAGACCAAACGAACAAAACAGTTTCTACTTAAAACAACTTCTAAACATAATTAGTGAAAGTAAAGCATGTTTAGAACTCAACTAACACTAAACTTGATAATTAAGCCTAATTAATTATTACAAAAATGAGAGCATCAAAAAAGCTAACTGAGCTAACTGATTTCACTTCATTCTCTCTTTCTTCAAAAAAACTTGTCCTCAAGTTTTGATCAAATCAAGGCACCAAGATAACCAAGAAATCATCCATATTAATCGAATGATCATTAACAAGATTACCAACTGCAATAAGTCAAAGACCGAGCAAAGATTTAAGCGACCTTGAACAAACAACCCAATGTCTTGAAAATTTGAACCATTATGAACATAGACATTAACTAGTTCATGAAATAGTTTATGTTTCTTGAACAAATCAGATGGAAAACATGAGATAGGTAATCGTTCTTCTAAGATTGGAACCTTCAAGATCAAATCTTTATTGTCCAAATTTGAAAAAGATTTAGTCTTTTCTCCTTCTTCATCAAGAACAAATTCGGAACCTTTTTCGTGGGCTCGTCATCAACAAGAATTATATCTCTCGATGTTTCCTCATGTTTTTTTGCTTTTCGTTGTTCAATCAACAACTCAATCTCCTCTTTAGCCTTTTGAAATCTTTCTTCAAAAGTTGGTGGATGTCTAAGACCATCCATTACTTGTTTTGCCCTTTCAATTCTTTGATAGGCCTTTAAGAACTCAGGTGAAAAGCCACTCACATCCATAAATTTCAAATAGACAGAAAACTGCCCAGAAATTTTGCTTGTAAGTTTGTGTTAGAAAACCAAATAAAACAACTCAAAATTAAGTTAAATTTTTTTAGCATGTAGATATATGTGTTAGGAGCACTCTACAAAAATTTCACACGAAAATACCAAGCCAAGAAATTGCAGTTTTTATTTTAGTAAAACTGGTACAAAACGTCCGGTTTTAGACCAATCAACAAAAATGTGCTTAAATCAATATAAAAAAGTCTTGATAATTTCTCAAAATTTATAGGTGAAAATTAGACAGAAAAATAATCAGTTTCAAAAAAAAATTACCTCAAAATCCCTTGGAACAAAGGAGAAAAAGGCGTTCAAAGTATACCTTAGAAACTGACTGGTTTTCCAAGTTCCAGTTTTTAACGTTGAAAGTTTTGGATCACTGTGAACTCGTTACTACTCCAATGCTCACCAATTTTTGACACAAGAACGATTAGGATGTTAGCTTTCCAAAACACCAAATAACACTGAAAAATACCCAGGGACGCGCTCTCACGCTCCGGTTGAATCGACTGGGCTCTGATACCACTTGATGCGAAATGAGACTCCTCTCACGTGTGTTTAGGAGACCCACTAACAGCGGAAACAAACGAACAATGGATATAGACTTTTAGTCGAAAGAATCACTCTTAAAACTAAAAAGAATTGTGTTTACTTAAGCTTGATAAGCTTCACTCACTTACTTCCACTTAAGGGTTCTAAATCGATTAGAGGCTTTACTCACCTAGAAACCGATTTAGGAGGGTTTTGAGAGTAATTCAATTAGCTTCACTCACTAATTATCCTAACTCTCTCTTAGGTTAAGTTTACTCACTTAACTCAAGGATTTCAAGATTAAGATCACTTCTTAATCACAAGAGGAAATTTCGGGTTTGCACTCCAAAAGTTCGAATAAGCACAATGCTCAAGTTTAACAACCAAATCTCTTTTCATTGATGAACCATATTACATATATATAGCAAAGAGCTAAAAAGGCTTAACAAATCAGCCATAAATATCTAATACACTAAGGTAATAAACAAAGCATTAAGCTACAAATATCCCACAAAACAAGTTGATCAACAAGTGGGGTGAATAGTGCTGCATAGTGTTCTTGTGTGTATTGTTGACCGGTTTTCTTCAAGCAAGTGAGAGGCTTCTCTTAGCTTGCAAGGAAAGCTTCAACTGATCTCCAAGAGTCCACATTAGCTGCTGCCCCATGCCTCACACGTCCAAATACAACTTAAACTAAGCAAAATATACTCGGTTTTACAAAACCGTAAAACTGATCCAGAATTGACGTCTCATTTGAAAGGCTACTGCAACTTCGTTTCTTCATGAAATCTCACCAAATTTTGTAAGATGAAACTTCAAGATGTTAGTGAACCAATGCAATTGGAATCACTCGAAAATTCCAAGTAACTTGTTCGGAATCATCAAAATGATTCTATCGCGCCACAGACCAAACGAACAAAACAGTTTCTACTTAAAACAACTTCTAAACATAATTAGTGAAAGTAAAGCATGTTTAGAACTCAACTAACACTAAACTTGATAATTAAGCCTAATTAATTATTACAAAAATGAGAGCATCAAAAAAGCTAACTGAGCTAACTGATTTCACTTCAATAACAACCCAAAGTACATGTACAATGAATTGACCAAAAAAAGTCTCCAATACGATACAATAATTTATCAGAATAATTCCTTCATCTACACAATATAATCTCCAACATTGCCCATCCAAAACTCACTTGATTGTAACCCTTATTGTCCACTGCCCATTCCGGAGATTTTATAATTCCTGCAAAATTACTAACAATGAACACTGCCCCCACCCGGACAGGTTCCAAGAACAAAATCAGAAATTAAAAATAAACCCAATTGCATCAAGAACTTGAATTGTTGGAATCAAAAGAGGAGGAAGAAAGATTAGCTTTTACCTTCGAAAAAGAGGTTTACTTAACAATGGCAGCATCCTGGCAAACAATAATTTAGAAATGATGGCAACACCACCAACAACAACACAACAGATGCAGCAACACCGACATCGCAGTGGCTGCAGCTAACTGCACAGCAGCGATGCGAACAGAGCAGACGAGAAAGAAGAAAGAAACCGAGCAACACTAGGAAGAGCAGCATCGATGGTTGCACAGAGTAGAGCTCCTAAGAGATGGGAAGAATTTTGCCGGCGAAGACGCCGGTTGTCGGCGGCAGTAGCAGACGGAGGGGCAGAGAAGATGAGTGAGAAGGAATGAGGAAGAAAGTGAGGAAATGGGTTTTGGGGTTTCATTTGTTCTCCATTATTTTGAACGCTTCCCAATTTGTGAGCTCTAAAAATGTATAAGAGTACAATTGGAGGTTCAGGATTTCTCTAGAACTCCCACAAAGAGTCACGAGAGAAGAAGATAGAGAGATATATATTTTTACTTTTTCTTTTGTTTTGTTTTGAAATACATAAGGGCATTTTCGTAATATCATATCATATATCAAAAATCTTGCTTTGTCCAAAATATAGTTAAACTTAGAAGTATAAATTTAAATTTTAAGTTTTTAACTAAGATAATAATTACAATTACGTTTTAATGAAAGGTGGTTAAAAATGGGGCTATTACAAAAGTAATAGGAGTGTAATAAGAATTTAATTTTTAAATTATTCAAGTAAAATTATACTATTTAAAGTTATACCATAATATATTTGTAAAATAATTGTTTAATGTCTTTTATCACAAACACAAAAAAAAAGTAAGGTGTGTCTGACCAATCATATAGGGATAGAGGAGGGCGTGCTTCATCAAACCTACCCACAAGCAAATATATTGGCATACTCTGTATAAACTCTTGTATGAGGCACCATCAACCAACATACAGTCCTCCAGAATCAAGTTAGCCAGAATTCGCCCTAACATCCTCCCCTTGTATGAGGCACCAACAACCAAATGCTGATGTTTACGTTGAGTCAACAACCTAAAGATCGATTTCTTTAATGAAACCCGAAATCATGAGGTTTCGAGTATCAGTCAGCATTACACAGCGCAGAACTGTGGAGTGTTGTATACCAAGATCAAAGAGCTGCACAGGGCTCAAATTTCATGACCATTGTTGGCAACAAAAATGCTGTAAATGTCACTTAGAATGGCCACAATACTTGATGTCACGGCTAACGGAATCATTATCCAAGATACTAATCTATCTTTTCTTGTTGCAATGTCGTGGTTGTCTATGCTATAACACACATTTCCATTAAAATGGTTCCAAAAACAAATTAGCACCTACAAAACTTTTTGTTTTGGGGTTGGGGTGGGGGGGGGGGACTTCATACTCATCAGATGAGCTGTTTCTTGCACATACAAAGCAACTGAAGTGTTGACTAACAGGTTCACAGGCCTCCAGTATTAATTATTGGGTAGATATTCAAGTATGACATACATGCGCCAAAGTACAAAGCGTAGAACATGGAAACCCTTCTCCTAGAATTGGACATGGATGCAAGAGAAAACATTCATAAAACCTATTCTCCATTCTAGAGAACTTGCACGTATTAATACATTACAAATTCCTATAAACACATCTACGACTAACTTGTTTGCTAATTCTAATTAATAGATACATGTTTGCTAATCCCAAAAGATATATGTGGATCAAGACAATTAGGTGTCCAGGTAAAAATAGAAAATTCAGGTAAGGATTCAGAACCCAAATCAGATAGATGAGTTTTGAACTGGGTACTTGAATAGAAAAGCCAAAATAGCATCAATCACTATTATACTATTAGTTAGGGCTACATGGTGTCCTTTGTTTGCTTCAGTTTGAACAAGTACTCATATACTAATTAAAGATATAGAAGATGGTGACCAGTTTGGAGCATATATATTCACTATCAAGCCTATGAAGTTAATTGGCGTTTCAACTGATACTAAAGTTGTACTTGTAATTCGTATTTTGGAAGGATGCTACCAGATTTACTGGCAAAGTACGATTCTGACTGACCAGCACTAGGCGATTCCAGTACCGGTGCTCTATTTATCTTTTTAAAATTATGCTTCCCCTTGGTTTCTAAGTTGACTATGTAAAGTACTTTTTGATTTTATTACATTTTACATCCAGCCCATCACCATAGAGGGAAGGAATGGATATATATTGTGTACGTGAGAAAGGATATAGAAAGAATAATGTGTTGTTATTCCAGATTTCCAGTTGACTAATTATGAGCAAATTTTAAAGGATGCTTGATTTGGATCAATAGCGAAGGAACTTGTTATGAGCTTGCACTAAGATGTACATAGAGATCTTGCACTAAGATGCTTGATTCTGACTTTTAAAATATTATGCTTGATTTTCAAGATTTCTAATTTTTTTTGGGTTGGATGATTGAATTCGATGATATATGGTGGATTTCAGTAAAAAAAATTTCCAGGGTATTGCATCTTCATGGGTTCAAGCAGAGGAGAAGTTGGGGAAGATAGAGAAGGGATAATGGTAGATAACAAGATATTTGTAGGAGTGAACAAGGAGCTGAAAGAAAGCAAGTCTAACTGTTCTAGGCTTTACAAAACTCAAATGGGAAGAAGATTCGTATAATTCATGTTCATGTGCCACTCAATATGATTCCCATGCCAAGTAAAAATTGCTTTAGTTTTTTTTATTGAGTTATGATACTATGATTTGTTGTATTTATACTTTTGTGATTCATTTTATTTTTCATTTTTATATTATTATTATTATAAATGGAAGGAGTTATTTAATAGCTAAATCTTATGTTTCATCGAAAGTTACTATATATTTTAAAAGTATTGGCTTTGTAAATATAGTTGATTGGTTTATGCGCTTTAATTTCTTAAATGTTAATAGTGATCTTGCCATATAAACCACATATTTAGGGGATTTAGTTTCAATTTTATTTTTATTTTGTAGTGAGGGGAGTAGTGATACACACAATCTCGATCTCGATAATGGATTTCACCCCTTGGGCACACCATGTTGGATGTGTTTTTTGCTGGCTTACTTTGATAGGTTAAGGTGAAGCTGCTTGATTTGAGGGAAAGTGTGGGAGTTAATATGGCTTATCTTCGGGGCCCAATTTTGCATCTTCTTTTTCTGATACTCATATACTCCATTACAATTTTGTCAAGCTTGCACTAAAAGTATGCATATTGAAATAGATTCCATAGAAGCAATTGTGGAATTCATATCTCAACAAAGCTATAGAGTTTTCGAGTGGTCATAATGGATTTCGAATGATGTTTATTGCTTTAGCAGTTTATAGACAAGAGTTGTGATTGTTTTATATGCTAACTCAAAGGTTTAGGTTACTTCTTTTCTATTAATACTATTGAAGGAAAAAGGTGGAACCTAAGCAATAAAACGAACTATATACGCCGATAATTCTTAAAACAATGCATCGGTACTTTACGCCATATCGTATTATTCAAATCAACATCTCTAACTTGCACCTCTCGGCTATTAACTTGCCGATTTCAACATTTATCTATCAAAGTATGAAATATTCAAACTAACAAGCAAAAATAGGCAATAAGTATGGCTTTTAGTTTCACTTTATTTCTTGCTGTAATATATTGTGGGGTGAAGAGAGAGAGAGGAGTTTGAGTTGTGTACAAACAAAAAAGTGTAATTTGTTGTTTGTATATATTGGTTATTGCCTTGCAATAAGCCGCTAATAAGCCATTACAAGTAGGAAACACACAAATTCAAACTCACAATTTCCTTTGGGGAGTTTTTTTTTTTAAAAAAAAATCCTATGAGCGATTCCCCATTTCTATTAAATATTGGTTGTCTTTTTGGACTACATAAGAATCTTTGTTTTAGGAAATGGTAAACTAAAAAATAATTTGAGAATTTTTAAGATCACATTGTCGATGTGATATCATTAAGCCAAATTCGACCTTCTAATTACTATGTTCGAATTCTAAAGAACTTTAATTAAACCAGTTTAAACATTTAATCTTTTATCGGACCATTTATCTTTGGTCATATAGATTATAATTGGAAAAACTAATAATTACTTTGAAATATACGGTAACGACACAAATGTGTTAATTTCTTATCTTGTATAGTTATGTTAGCTAATTAAATTTCTACCATTCCTTCTTTGTGTAAGATATCTATGTCATTGAAAACCAAGTCTTTTGTGAAAGCTTATGATCTCACAAATACAAACTACAATTGCGTAAAGTTCCATTATAATTATAACTTGTAAGAAATAATTAAGTTGGTTCTCACAAATACAAAACTAAAATTATAGTTGCAAGATTTTTACGCCATTAGAGTAACGCTAATTAGATTTTGCCCCCTTGAAGGACCGCACTTATCACCGAAGATGTTGTGAAGCCTAGAAATTAAGCTACTACATCACCCACTCAAAAACCCTTTTGCTTATTCTTTTCTTTGTAAACGCTTATAGTACATGTTAACAATGTGGCCCTTATAGTTAGTCACCGCCTAATATGAACTAATCTCTTTTGCTAATAGGCATGATTGAGTTCTTATACCAGATATAACAATGACTCAAGGACATTCTAGAGGATGCAAAAAACCTTACACGTGTTTTGCAACCCAAAAAGAGCTTGCACTAACAAGGGTTATATGCATATATGCTATGCTATCTAATTACTTTATCTACCTAACTACAAAGTTCACATGCTTTGATTTTGCTTAAATCAATCATGCTAATACTTGCATTTAGTTATTCACCACCATTTTCGCTACCTTGGGGACGCACGCGATAGCGTGCGTGCCAACAACTAGTTCTCATAAAATGAAATATATTTTTGGAGAATTATTGAATTCACTTTGGGGGAGATTTTGTTGGCTGATTTGATGAAATATTTGAGAAATGTACTATGAGAATTACCACTAGTATTGATAATAGAAAGTTGATAACAGTACCTAAGAATAATTTGGCATTATTGATGGCATAAGAATTTGCAAGATCGAATTGGGGCAATTGTGGATGGCTTGGGTCTTGAGATAATGAATTGGGGCTTTTTTTCTTCTTTCTTCTTTCTTTTCTCTTTCTCTTTCTCTTTCTTTTCTCTCTCTACTTCTTTCTCTCTCATCTTTTTATTGGTTTGTCTCATTTTATCTTAACATTAGACTAGCTATTCTAGTAATTTGTGTTCTTTTAAAAAAAAAAAATAGGACGCTTTGGTATTGTGTCTTTTATTACGTTTATTCTGGTAATAACTTGACATACTTTTTTTCCCCAACTTTTGCCATGGCTCGGCAATGAACATTGTCTATAAACTAGTGGTATCAAAACAGGTTCTCAAACAGGTTCAGGGTATACCCACGACGAACCAGGTCAAACCCGGACAGGTCGGGATTCTGACAATCAGTGCCCCAGGTCGTGATTGGTCAGATTTTGTTCAATTGGGTCGATCACATTTGAATCATGGGATTGTCGGGTGCCGGACAGGTTTGAGCGTTTCATTTACAAGTCGATCCATTCCCGTGTATGATCGTCCGTGGACATTTTTTTAACTAGGGTTTGCGCGAGTCGTATTTGGGTTTCATGTATGCTTGGGTAGAATCAAGTGTACTCGGGTTGAATCACTAATGACCTTTGTTCGATCATTGTAAAGCATCGGGTCCATTCGCTATTGAGCGTCGGTTCAACTTCGGTTAACTCCTGGTCGTGTCCTTTTGATTTTGTTATGGATTTTGTAAACGAATCATATTATTAGAATTATTAAGATCGACATATGTATACATATGTGTGTGTGTGCGATAAATATATGGATGATATCGAACGACTCTTCATATGTTCTAATATTATATATTATAACCAACGACAATAATAACAAGTAGACGATCAATTCCAAGGTTTATATAAATGATTTATTATTAAAAGCATTATGATTGATATATAAGTTTGTAAATATTTATGATGATAATGAGAATAATAATAATAATAAACATAAAGCGATAATGATAATAATAATAATACAAATAATAACAGTAATAGTAGCAATGCTAACAGTAGCAATAGTAATACATATAAGAACAGGAATACTAACAATAACAATAACAATATAAATACTAATAGTAATAGTAGCAACAATGCTAATAATAGCAATAACGTGGTATATATGTATTATGTTGTGACTTTATATGATAAAGTATAAACAAACTATTTTATCAATATGTTTAAATATTTTAGTATAAAATTGGTATCAAAATAATTGTAAAACCAATCTAATACTCTATTGATTATAAATTAGTATAACGACTCTTGATATGTTATAATATTATAACAAATGACAATCATATGTTTATAACTATGGTTCATATGAGGCCTACGTGATTATAACGAGGGTTCATATGTTGTACAATAATAATAAACATAACAATAGTTTATATAAATGAGTAAAGTTACTAAACTAAGACTTAGATTATTGGCTAAGGGCTTATTGCATTTATGTGTCACTCCAACGGACTATATAATTAAACAATATACATTAAAATCACTAATGATCAATCTTCAAACGATTAAGTCAAATCAACTTGTGTGAACATTCGGTTACAAGTTTATCTTACTAAATCCCAACTTCTTTGATTCTTTCTAAAATTCTAAATTGTTAAAAATCAAAATCAAGAAGTTAATGTTAACAAGGTTAATCTACCATAAGCCAATAAGTTAATAAGTACTTACTTCATTAAAAAAAGTTGTTACTAGATAAGATTAATGATCAATATAAATTATAAGCTAATTCAAGATAATAATACACTATTTTAGCCAATAGTCTTCATGTGAAATGCATTTGAAACTATTAACATGTATTTGAATCGAAACAAGTTGTTACTCGACGAGATCAATGAATGTATCATAATACACTATTTTAGCCAATAGTCTTCATGTGAAATGCATTTGAAACTATTAACATGTATTTGAATCGAAACAAGTTGTTATCGACGAGATCAATGAATGTATCATTGTAAGTCGATAATCTAAGTCAATGTAACACTACATATAAGTTCACTTAAATAAATATAATCAAACTATTACTTAATTGAGTTATAGTCGATAGTTGTATAAGTAACGCTATAAGATCTAATTAAAATTTAGAAATTCAATTCATAACTCTAATTAAATAGTAATTATTATTATTATAATAATAGTAATGGTTATATTATGCTAATTAATAAATGATAGTTATACTTAAATACTAATCATAATAATTTCAATAAAAATAACCAAAATTTCAAATTTCAAATTATAATAAAATAATTAACTAATAATTAAAGTTAGTAAAAGTTACTAAATCAAGACAAGAATTAGTAAGATTACAGGAATATAAGATTACCAATCATATCTTGAGTCATCAATCCAGTATGTCTTCAAGTCATTCTCTTTTCCTATTAACAAAGAATAATATTATGGATCGTAAATTAGAACCCTTGATTTGAGAAGGATGAAAATCTAACCATCAATCTCTCACACCCATCTCTCCCACTTCCATCGTCTCTCTCCATCACTCCTCTCTAAAACCCTAATCCCCATTCCTTCTCCTCAGCCTACCATCCCCTCCTCTCTCGCCACACTCTCAACCACCCCACTCTGTCGCTCGTCGAAGACTCAACCACACCCTCATCCTCGCTCGTCCCTCCTCGAAGACTCTCCACAATCTCTCATCCTCGCTCGTCGCTCGTCGAAGACTCAACCACCATCTTCGTCGAAGACTCAGACACCAAGCTCCGGTGAAGGTCGAAGCTCCGGTCAAGCAAGGGTTTTGGATCTCTAATTTCATTTTAATTCTTGAATGATTTTCGATTTTTATTTTTGTAGTTGTTTTTTTTAGATCTGTCAAATGTATAATGTTGTGATTTTTCCCTTGAATTATTTTTGTAATTACTCATTTTAATTCTTGAATTACTCATACCACTTGCAAGAGTTAAGGGTTTGTCCAAGGATATATAGCTCCATAAATGGGGAAGCTATCAAGTGACTCTTTTATGCAGCAGTCTTCCTCATGAATTGGAAAGTATCAACCGAGTTGGTAAAAATTTCAGTTGAATTTATGCATGAAATTGAGTTGAAAACAATAACTTGTTATATATTTCTAGTTTTCTGTTTAAATAATAACTTCTCAAATCCATAGAATAAAACATGCGAGTTTTGGTCAGTTTTACCGCATTCTTTCTACTAATTTCTCAACATAATTGCATTATCTGAGTATAGTGTATGACCTTATTGATAGAAGTAGCTGTAGATATCTTATCACCATATGGACCATCTGGGCCTTTGTTTATGCCTCTTCTCAATTCTAACTTTTAAAGCCCTGTTTTTGCTAAATATAACGAACAAAAAGTATTTGATCCTACGGTTGTTGTTTCATCTATGGAGATACCGCTGCCTACAGATTATGGTATTTAGATCCAGCTGAGGAAAAGTCTTCAATGTTGATAAGATCTGAAGTTTTGGTTCATGAGTTTTTCATTTGAATGCCGAACTTCGTTATTCCTCTTGCATTGTCCTCAAATCCTAATCCTCATAATTTCTTGCATCAGAAATTCAGAATGAACACATCCCAATTCAGACCACCACTTTCATGGTGGTGGGACCACATTAAGCAGCAGTAGTACATATGTTTTTTTTGGGTGATTTTTGGATTTAATTTGTGTAATTGTTTTTATAATTTTTGGTTATTAATAAGTGTAATGTTTAGTTTCATATTTATTTGGATTTATTTGACAAAAAGGAAATAATATTTATTTGGATTTAGATCCTTGTATGTGTGTTGGAATTGAGTTGGAATGATTGAGTTAGAATTGTGTTGCGATGTCGATTATTAATATATCAAGAGTGAAAGAAACTCACTTGTCTCTCTTTCTTAATATATCAATTATTATATAGATTTTTATATGTATCAATTGCAACATTTTAAAAATATTTCTGAGTTGGTACCAACTTATAATAATTTTGTGAGGTTTATTTATCCAAAATAAGTTGGTTTGAAAAATTGGATCAAATAAGGCAAATCTTATTTTATCTGGTTCAACTGAATTATAGTTGAATTCGGGTCAATCACAAACAAATCGGGTTGAACCGGGTATTTACTGGACCTAATCGAGTTTTAGGTCAATATCTGGTTGAGATACGGTCGGGTTCGGGTTTGAATGCAGGTGTGTGTGGTCAGGTCGAATATAACTTTCGGTGGTGCCGTCCAGTGCGGGTAATCCGGGTCGGGTTTCGGTCGGGTCGAGATCGACCCCACAGGCCGAATAGCCAGGTTAGTCGGGTCCAAGAGTGGCCGACCACGGAGATCTGTTTCGACACCACTACTATAAACAAAGTCAAAGAAAAATGCCCACCATGACATGGATCATGGAATCCGAGTGGTGGGAAGGTTGACAGGGGACAAGTAACTTGTGCAAAATATTTTACAAGAGTGAGGAAATGGGGTAAAGTACAAAGTGATTAGGATTAAAGTAAGCTAACTATTAGTACGAATAACCAAAGTAAAGGTAACTAAAGAAAATTAATGAATAAAAGTAAAAGCCAATCGCCACTACCATTTTACTTTATTTCATCCCATACTACTTTTCAGTTTGCTTTATTTGATCTTGATGTCGTTTGACACTATTGATCCAAGATTACTATTCCTCATGAAATCACGAGTGACAAAATTTATCATACACCTGGGTGTACTGTGAATATAGTACACCCAAGACTACTTTTTTGCTCATTACTCATTTGAAAATCATCCAAATGAAGAAAATATACTAAAAAAAAAGAGTTCCAAATGAAGCAAATGAACAAATGAAGCAAAATTAATCTTGGGTGTATCATGCACATGATACACGCGGGTGTATGATCAATGAACTCCACGAGTGATCTCAAATTCACCTACCTAATATATTTTGGATTTAGTCACGAAGAATATTTTAACTACATGCACCAAAAGTATAATACTCCCTCCAATTTAAAAAAATCTGAACCAATTCTTGGAACACGTAATTTATAGTGATATATTGTACTGTAATTATAAGATGTTATTTTATCAAAAAGTAGATGTGATAGGAGTTGGTGGCGAATCCCCTTTCTCACATTTGCAGACGACGCAATGATTTTTGCTAACGCCACGGAGCAGAGTTGTTTAGCTATAAAACAAATTTCAGACAAATATTATTCCATATCAGGGCAGCTTGTCAACTTTCACAAGTCTGCGTTTCAATGTTCTCCTAATGTTTTGGAAAGTTATAAAGCTCACTTTGCAGATATTTTGGCTATGGCTGAATCCTCAAATTGGGGGAGTATTTAGGTTGTCCAATTATTGATTCAAGGGTTACTAAATACACTTTTGGGAAAGTTGTTTCTAAAGCTTCTAATCAACTTCCGAAATGGAAAGCCAACTCTCTTTCACAAGCTGGGGCCTGGGAGAACAGTGTTAATCCAGTCTAATCTGACTTCCAAAGGCAATTATCAAATGCAAAGTTTTTATTTACCTCAAAGGATTCTCTCTACCTTGGAAAAAACTTATAGGAATTTTTTTTGGAATAAGGATATTTCCAACAAATCAGCAAATCTCATTGGTTGGACAAAATTTGTCTTCCTAAATCACATGGTGGTTTAGGTATTCGTAAAGCTGACAATAATATAGCTTTGCAAATAAAGCTTCTTTGGAAAATTATTCAAAATCCCACTAGATGAAAGGGTTGCGGTCAAAAGTGGCCTAAGGGCTGCGTTTTTTTACCGCAGCCCTTGGCGTAACAGCCCTTAACAATTTTGGACCCCAAAAAAAACCAAAAAAAAATTATTTTTTTTGCATTCTTAGGCTCTGTTGTTTTGGACTGAATTAATGAAAATTCAGTTCAGTTCAGACAAATTCAATTCAGTTCAGTTCAGTTCAGGTTTATTCAGTTCAGTTCAGTTCAGTTAGTTTCCTCTCACAGTTTTCATTCACTTCAGTTCAAGTCAGTTCAGTTCAGGTTTATTCAGTTCAGTTTAGGTTTATTCAGTCCAGTTCAGTTCGGGTTTATTCAGTTCAGTTTAGTTCAGGTTTATTCAGTTCAAAAGAACAGAGCCTTAGTCTTAAATGATCCCCAAACAGTTATATATATATAAAATTATCATTTTTCATTGCAAATTATGTTTTTATACAAATATAGAGAATGTTACAAACTATGTACTTCCTCTGTTCCAAAATAAGTGAAACACTTATCTCAAAAAGCTCACATAAATGAGACAAGTGTTTCACTTATTTTGGAACGGAGGAAGTATCATTTAATCCCGAACCCTCTAATTCAAAACATATACTTCAACATTATGTATATAAGTGTGTACAAAAAATCTGAATCAAAGGGAGAAATGTGAGAACTCAAGCTTGTAGTAGGGGAGGTCAACACAAAAGCCTGTTATGTGAAGATATGTGTTATGTGGATGCATTTTAACATATTGATCTACTCCAAACTTCCAAGCAGCAGCCCTGCAGGTAAGGACATGCCAATCATTAAATAAGCAAGAACATATGGCATAAAATCAAATCCATGTATTTCCCAACTCATATGAAATCCCAACTCATAGAGTCAAGCACTGGACCAGGTTAGGCTTTTTACACACCTTTGCTGCCTGTAATAAGGATTCCGTAATAGGTCTCAGTCACATCATTGATACCTTTCCCTTAATACCTAAGATTTGATCAGAGGATCCAATCCCACAGATTCGTAGAACTCAACATATTTCATGGATACCAAAGTGTAGACACATAATCGTGTCTCCCAATTTAAGGGTCCAATGTTGAAATATACCGCGGTATTAGGTTGCACCGCCTAATGGGGGAGCAGTCCGAATAACCAGGCCATATATGTTTTGAAATAATATTATAAAAGCCCAATTAATTATCCATGATGATCAATTGTACATTAAACCCGTAAAACCCAACTGAATATTTGTTGTTTTAATAAATATTTTCATAAATGCTTTTATTATTATATTTAGTAAACACTTTGAGCATAAATAAGATTTTCATCCCGTAAAATTCGATCTCCGGATTTTAAGGGATCAAAATGGCAAAGCACGTGTAGAATAAAAAAACGAATATACTGGAATATGCGCCAGAAGCGGCGGCTGCGCTCAGCGCGCCATGTGCGTCCAACACATTGGCCAGATCGCGTCAGGCGCGCCAATGAGCGTCTGACACGTGTACTTGTGACTCACACAGAGTCCTGCGTCTGACGCAACTTCTGTGTGAGACGCAAGCTACTTTTTTATTTTTCAAAAACCCGTTTACACGTGTAAACTTTTAACTGGACGGATTGCGCCTGACGCGCCAGTCTGCGCCTGACGCGTGTCCTTGCGCCTGCCACGTAGGACTGCGCCTGGCGCAGGACTTGCGTGCAGCGCACGTATCTTTTTGCCTATAAATACGAGCTGATTTCCCGAATCAGACACAGCTTCGAAATTATTATTTTACGAATACAAAATCCCTACGAATACTTCCGAATATTATTACGAATCTCAAAATACTTCCATCTTTTAAATCAATTCCAATTACTGATCATACTATATTCCTGGTTCCACGATTGCTCCGCCTGAAAGTCGTTACGCTATTCGATCTAAACCGCATAGGTATAATCCCGAGGATCCTTGAATAATTATATTTTATTATATCGAAGTTACTAACCGTTTTTTGCCATGATGTAGATCTTTAATTAATAGTCGCGTTTCTTTGTAAATTCTAACCCTTTTATTATTCTTGTATATAATATTCCTGATTGTTTTATTTGTCCTGCATGATATTTATCACCCACATGTTATTATTGCTAAAACAAGACCTAAAGAACTGTTTTAACTAATTCAGATAATTTGGACAACCTGTTAGGAACCTTGTGATATGATTGCTTAATAACTTGTCACTAAATTAGTGTTTTTATGTGTTTCCTGAACCAACCTAGATTAATTATTTTTAGGGTGCTTTAAAACGTTATATGATTATTCTTTTGCATAAAATCTGTAATGAATCGATATCTGTAATGACCATCTATGGAGTCAGGTTGGGAAAATCTACATTGGATAATTTGTCCATACGGTTTCCCATATCCAATTAGGTTTATGATTCTTCCTAAAAAGAATTATTCGCGACTTCAAAACGAATTTCAAATAAAACCTTAACAATGGAGTAGTCAAATAAACGCGCTCACACCGCGTGTAGGCATTAAAGGAATGAAAAATCCACGCCTACAATTTGGCGACTCCACTGGGGAGGATTTTAAAAAATTAATTTTTTTTAAATGAGTGGGTGAAACTTGAAAAATACGATTCATTCTTATTTTATGCCTTAGAATAATATATACAGTTTTGCATGTGCATGGCTATTGTTCAGCCACCATAAGGACAATCTTCCTTGCCTCATTGGCACATCTTAGTCATAAGTAAATCTACCCAACCATGGCATTGTTCTCTTGTTCCTGACTTGAGAACTGAGTGCGTCTTACACGTGGCCACCTTTTTAAGCAAAGGTACGAAGTGTGGGATCAATCTCTTAGTCATGGACCCTTTCAGCCTTAACCTAAACCTGACCAAGAGTTGAATGTAGAACTGGACTTTAGGTTGAGAACTTTTGCATCCATGTTACTTGACATTTATGTGTGATTGCAATTTTTGCCTGCTCATATTTTATTAACATGTTGATATGTATTGCGCCTAAAAAAAACTAATGCAAATCGCGTCTAAAAACTATCGTCGTCTTCACCCGAACATTCGTCAATTTACCAATACCCATGCTGCAGAGCATTGTGCCAAACGCATTAAGTTGCTCCTGGCGCAACGTTCCTGCGCCAGACGCAAAGCCTGCGTGGCTGCACACATTTGTTGTGTGGCGCGCAGTCTATTCGTCCCATGCATATTGGTCTTTTAACTTCTATTCAAGTCAACACTTTGCGTCAATTAGTGCTTCCTAAACTTAGTGCGTCCTAAACTGTTCGATATAATTGGCGTATCGGTCTTCGCATTCTAAAATTATGCCAAATTTGTTAAAACATCGCCTAAATTATCTTGAAAACGTGTGTAGGATCAGCACGCTAGACGCATGAGGATACGCCAGACACGTTGGTCTTGCGCCAGACACGTTGGTCTTGCGCCAGACGCACCGCACTGCGCCACACGCAGATTTGCCACGTGGCGTTTTGTTGTGCATCTCGCATTTTCCTTCACTTTAGGCAATGTGGTGACCAATTCCGTGTAATATTGGGACAAGGATTCTTACTGCAAATACCATAGAGGGAATGGTCACAAAACGGAGAACTGCTACTTGCTGAAGCACGCCATTCAAGATATGATTGATGACGGTAGACTCTCCATTCCTCTTACAGGGAAGAAGCCTAATAATCAAGATAGGTCGCTAACCCAAGTTCTGGCTATCTCCAAGGATTAATGTTGTCATGATCCATCCTGTCGTATCATACCAATAGGGGATCCTGTCCCCACTAACATCGTTGCTGAAATGACACTGTATGTCAACGGTATTTGGGATAGTGACGAGGAAGATGACTATGTCACTGCAGAAAGTGACTATATCCGGGGAACATACATCCCTCCACCTCCGAGATTATACTACGACGAAGGAATCATTGATCCCCAAACCGATCGTATCACTTTAGCAGTGGATTGGTACAAAAGTGATGAAGAGGAAGCAGTACGAGTGCTTACCCGAACTGGAAGGCTAAATCAGCCAGTTCAGGACAACCCTCCCCAATCGTCTACATCACCTGAAGAGCTTCTTCGCAAAGAGAACTCTCTCATTCAACAACTCATGAAGACAAAGGCCGAAATTAATATTTGGCAATTAATAGCTTCTTCTCATGAGCATCGCATGGCATTGCTAAATGCCCTCACAAAGATGAACGTGTCATCTGACACCTCTCCTGAAGGATTGGTCAATTTCCTGACTGCTGATAAGTTAATCCAAGGAAATACTATTGCATCTTACTGTAGCATGCATGAGTATGAATGTTCCAATGACATTAGTAGACAATGGATATGCAATTAACATGTGTCCATTACGCACTGCGCGCCGCCTAGGTTTCAAAGATGATGATTTCAGTCCTTCTCATCAAGGCATCCGAGCATACGATAATTTCCTTCGTCAATCCTTGGGAACTATAGCCCTAAACATCTCTGTAGGGGTTATAGAAAAGCGCACCAGGCCATTTTCCAGGTCATTGATATCAAGGCCTCATTCAACTTACTGTTAGGACGACCATGGCTTCACGAGCTTGGTGCGGTCCCATCTTCCTTGCATCAAAAGGTCAAGATGATTGTGGATGGCATTCCCCTAACTCTCGATGCCTCTACAATGAAGGTACAAGTAATCGACAAACCTCTCATCCACATAGACCATGATGATGAGGATGAAGATCTCCGAGGATTCGTTCCCGAAGAGGTAGCCCTCATTGAAGAGGACTTATCACCATTTGATTTTGATTGCTTCTCCAATCTAGCAGTCAACTACATCATGCGCAAGAAAGGACACTTCCCAGGCATGTCACTGGGTAGTAAGAAGTCTAGAGCACCTCCTGTCACTGATTCTAAATCAGTGGAAAATTTGTTTGGCTTAGGATACAAACCCACCAGGAAAGAGCTCAGAGAACGTATTGCACAACGGATGTCATATCGTAATACTAAGAACAAGGATAGTATCCCTTTTCCTCCCTATCAACCCACTCTGATGAATGGGCAGTTTCTAAGGGAAGGAGAAGATTATCCTTGCTATGAATTCCCTGAACCATTCTATCAGGCTCAGGAGGGAGTGATATACCCTGGATTCGAAATATTTCTGGACTGTCATTTTCTGGAAGAAGGGATTCCTGGTCCCAAAATTAAACAGTTCACGGAATACTGTTTACACTACAAGACATTGGGACTTCTATTCGGTCAAGAACGAGTCAAATGCCCAAATAATACTGCTCATATCTAGGCTGTGCTACAAAACGAGGACTTCGACCCTGCTATGCTGATCACTCCTGCAAATGGCACCATGCAAGGATGGAGGAAGACTATCAAGCTGACTACTCCAGACGGAAAGAAGATGATCTTCACCACCGGGGAAGGGCCAATGTTTGAAGAGTCCGAGTCATCTGAGTTAGAGTCTGAGTCTGAGTCCGAGTCCGAGTCTTTTGAGTCTAGTGTCCCAGTTGGGACTATGTCTGAGTCTATTAATCCTAGTGTCCAAGTAGAGTCTTTACTTTCTGCCAAGTCATTGTTCAACTCTATGATTTCCAATTTCAATAATATGAACTCATTTGCTTATGACTTGTGCACTATCTCTACTTCCTCTCTTCCTTCTCCTTCCGATTGCAACAATGAATCTGAAAAAGAAATAATTAAAGCAGTGGAAGAACATGAAAATAAGACTCCAATTATTGAAGAAACTGAAAAAATTAATCTTTCTGATAATAAATAACCAAAGGAGGTAAGAATTGGATTAACTTTAAGCGAATGCGAACGCGCTCAATTAATCTAAACGTTAATTGAATATATCGACGTATTCGCATGGTCCTACCAGACATGCCAGGCATTGATCGCGAGATTGCTCAAAGATACCATTCCCCTAATCGAAGCAATAAAAACCGTCAAACAAAAGTTGTGTAGAATGAAGCCAGATATAGCTCTAAAAATCAAAGAAGAAGTCATTAAACAACTTAATGCAGGTTTTATTAAAGTAGCTAATTATCCTGACTGGATTGCTAACGTGGTGCCTGTGCCTAAAAAGGATGGAAGAGTTAGGATGTGTGTTGACTATAGAGACCTCAACAAAGCAAGTCCTAAAGACGGCTTCCCCTTACCTCACATAGATGTCTTAGTAGACAATACCGCCTATCATGCCCTTCTCTCCTTTATGGACGGGTATGCGGGATATAATCAGGTAAAAATGGCCGAGGAAGATATGGAAAAGACCAACTTCATCACTCCGTGGGGGACCTTTTGCTATACTGTTATACCGTTCGGGTTAAAAAACGCTGGGGCCACCTATCAAAGAAGTGCGACGACCCTTCTCCATGACATGATGCATAAAGAGGTAGAAGTCTACGTAGATGACATGATAGTTAAGTCCAAACATAGAGAGGGACACCATACCGCCCTTGAGAATTTCTTCATGAGGCTTCGTAAATATAATATGAGACTTAAGCCACAAAAATGTGCCTTTGGGGTCACTTGCGGGAAACACTAGTGGAAAAAAGCTCAATTGCTCCGTAAGAAACCCTTCAAATGCTACGCATTTGACCCGTAGCAAACGTCATACGAGCATTTGAGCATTTTACAAATGTTCCGGTTATCAACCGGAGCATTTGTTTCGTCAAATGCTCCGGTTGTGATAAAAACCGGAGCATTTGAGCTTTTTTACAGGAGTAAAATACCACAAATGCTTCGGTTTTCTTAAGAAAACCGGAGATTGGAATGGTTTCTTAAACAACCGGGAGCATTTGTGTGTTTTATATTGTAAAAAAAGTTTCGTATATCGCCAAAGATGCGTGCGGCTAGCGTCTTACACTATTACACTAACGTAGCGCACAAAGCAGTAGAGAAGGATATATGGAGTACTTGTAAATAGACATCAAAGTAACTAACATCAAACCTGTACAAATCCGATCCTCACATAAGGATATCCTCACATATTGATCTATATTATTATCAACAAATAATTACAGAAATTGCTATAAAATCAGTCAAAATCAAGCGAAACACAAACATTATCTTCAAATTAGGGGAGAATTAACTTTACAATTTCAATATCAGACCCTAAACTCCCATAATTCACATTATCACCAAAAATTATCATAGAAATTGTTATAAAAACAGTCAAAATCAAGCCAAACACAGATTTGATCTTCAAATTAGAGGAGAAATTAGCCTAAATTTCATATTAAATGGTGGCTTGTCTTTGGTTGCACTAATCCACCAACTGGAGAAAGGATCCAATCTTTATTAAAATTTTGATATGGTCAAAAGATCCTACCTGGGCCAATGTGTAAACCATAATACATTGGCATTGTACGGCAAAGCCAAATTAAACCTTTGAGCCAGACTTTATGAAGCTATGTGGGTAAATACCGTAAATATGCAACACACACTGCCACGGGTCATCTCCAACCACCATCATATCACCCTCGTCGTCAGTGTAGACAATGATCCAATTCTTCTCAGGGATCTTGAGTTCACCATTGAAATCGAACAAGTGATCCAATTCTTCAACCAACTTTATCATAATCACTAAACTTTAATTTGAGAGGTCCACAGACCTACCGAGGGCCATTCCTTACTTTTGCACCTGAAATCAGGAAAAATTGCACATAACATTTGAAACACTAAAGACCAATAATGAGGTGGAGGGGAAAAGAAAGAAGGTAAGTATCGTAAAGTACCTTAGTACAACTCCTGAAGGAACCACCTTGTACTCTCGCTTGAGCGTCTCGAGAAAGTGATTGGGAACATGGCATTTTTTTTATCCTGCTCATTGCAAGCAAGCAAATTATCCATCTGTTTGGGACCCTTGGACAGTTCAGAACTTCTATCAGATTGAGTTCTGAACAATAATACCTTCTCTTGTAAGAACATAGGACTCTGGAGCCTCTTCCCCTTCAAATCTCATCTTAAAACGCATCCCAATGGAGTACTGATTCTTCACGGACTCCATGTACTGATCATATGGAACAATGAACTGAGCATGACTTGTCCTGCAAGGAAATCCAATTTCAACTGTAAGTAAAGGCACTATTGACTATTATATAAGCTGCAGCAATTTCCTCATGCAAGTTCAAAATTTTATGAAGCACTTTTTAAAGGACGATAGAAGACATAAATAGGTCAGTCAACAAATGTAACAAGAGTATGCATTAGTTGAGCAAATATGACACTCATAAGCTCGAACAGAATGAAGCATATAATCATGAAACATCATTCATATTCAACAAAAATAATGTGCCGAATTAAAGATTTAAAAAATAACATTCAAAAAAGGCACAAGTTATCACGAGGGGAATCCAATGACAAGAAGAAGAGCATAAACATGACATTAGCCACACCTAGGTTTGTCGTAAACAATAAACATAGTCCCAGAGCTGATTGCATGCAATGCTGTTGCCAGAACGCCGAGATGCATATTATGACTTGATATGACTAATGCATATTATGACTTGACATGACTGATTGCATGCAATGCCCTGCTGCCTCATGGCACGTCTCACTCCAACACCAAGTTCACCATTTCACCTCTGGAACAGTTAAATAAAACACCAGCTCAGCCTCAAAGTGTAGGAAATTTGCAAAATAATCATAAAGAGAAGCTAGCAAACCTGAGAAAAATAAATGCATCACCAGCTACAAGTCTTTTTGAGCTAACAAACACGCTCCAACCACTTTGAAGCGTATGCCTCCTTCGTCGACTCGGCAATCAAGAATTGAGTAAGAATGGTCATAAATACCCCCTTAGGGATGAGTCAAAGCAACCACAAGTACAATTAACAAGTTAGCCCATAAAGTTAGTCTAACATTGAAGCATAGAGCGCATACATGGTTCATGTTCATCTATGAAAAGCATCATCAGCAAGTGCTAGCTACTCTATAAGCTCGACCATATTGTCATGCTATACATGTCAGAAAGACAAATATATCCCATGAACGAATAATTCCTAAGAATTACATTATAAACCACAATGACAAAGCAGATATACCTCATCCAATAATAACCACAAGAGAAACAGAAGTAGTATAGAAGAAATAAAGAAAGAAGATGAAACTTTCATCCGCATTCAACATATAGTAGCTCATCAATACATTCAACATAACGGAGAGCTAAATTGGCCATTTTGCAAAGATCGAGTGAAAAGTAACTTTGGTAGAAATTTAAAAAAAAAAAAAACATCCCTAAATTGTATGGCCTCACTTATGTGGAAAGAACAACAAGGATCTCGCAAAACATCACCAATCTGGCCGGTGCCTACAAACACGACTTAAAACACAACCCAAAAGAAATTACCAACAAAGATACACATCCGGGACACTTGTTATAAAGAAGGCATCACCGCAACCAAAAGTAGTTCAAGATGTAAATCGATCGCCAATATATAAAACTATGCAAGAAAAGAACTAAATAGAAGATGTTCTTTGCGCGCCTCCTTGTACGCCAAAATCCGTCAATTTAATGACCTATAACATTGTCAAACAAGAAGCACAAAGAGGCGACATGTTGACATAATGCCATAAGAAAAATGATCATCAAACTCACCGTAGAACCAGTTGCAATGATCAAAGTGTCAAATTTGAAAATTTGTCCAGTTGCACTCTTGAGAGACTTGGAATGAAAACCAGAACAACACCTGGATGTTCCTTTCGACATATATGACATAAAAAGGCTTCAATGAGATTAAATCCAATACAGTCAGCTGACCAGCTTGATAGAGGATCCCGTGCACAAGGACTGTAGTTTTCAAAGCTTGAAACTTTCAAAGCATCGTGTGAGGACATATTGAAACACTAAACGTGAAGAATTCAATTCAAAGGTTAACAAACCTAGAATCGAGTTTAACAAGAAATCTCACACATCCAAACTATTCTACAACTATTTAAGACCTAGATGCCTAGTTTCTAGTATTTGGCACCACAAAGAGAAATTTAAAAATAAGGTTAACAAAATATACAAAAAAAGAGACAAGCTACTGAGAGAAAAGGATCATGCATAGTCTCTATGCCCTATGGTGTTTAGAATGGAAAAGAAACATTTGATGGAAAAAAAAGGAATGAGACATGACTGCAACAACGATTATTACAAATCTAAATTCCAATAAATAGGATTCTCAATTTCCACACTCAATATTGGAAATAAACCCATGAAAGTAATTGAGATGGAGCACTTCAGAAGTAACTCCAACTCTCCCAGTGGTTTGTGTGATAAAATGGCAAAAACACAGAACATATTTATTTCTTTTAGATAGTGATAAAGTATTATTTAGAATAGACTCCGAGCAGCATATGAACACAGTGCAAAAAAAAGGGCTAGGGTCCAAAAATATCATGTCATCAGTTACATTACTTACATGTTATCTTCCAATAAAAGAAATTGACCCTACTAAAATAACGGCCATCATGACCATGCCTCCACCTAAGAATGAAAAGAAAATAAGGGGATTCTTAGGTAAAATCCAGTACATCAGTAGGTTCATCTCTAAACTGACCATGGTGTGTGAGCCCATCTTTAAAAAGCTTAAGAAAAGTGTCGCTGCTGAATGGGATGAGGATTGCCAAAAAATCCTTTGACAAAATCAAACAATATTTGTCCAACCCACCTGTCTTAGCACCTGCGTTGCCGGATATTCCTTTAAGGCTTTATTTGACTGTAACCAAGACCGCAGCTGGGGCTATGTTAGCGCAAGAGGTTGAGGGGAAAGAGTGCGCCATTTACTACCTTAGTAAAAAGCTCTTAGACTACGAATACCGTTACACTCCCTTAGAAAAACTTTGTCTTGCACTAGTCTGGGCCACTAAGAAGCTTAGGTATTATATGCTTACTCACACAATCCATATTGTGTCACAACTGGATCCTCATAAATTCTTATTCGAAAAGCCAGCCCATAATGGTAGACTCTCCCGCTGGGTAGTAATATGGCCGAATTTGATTTAAAATTTATCCCCCGTAAATCCATTAAAGGCAACGTTGTTTCAGACTTCTTAGCAGATTTCCCTGTAGATGAATCTCGCGAAGAGTATAAATTTCCTGATGAAGACCTTCTCATGACGGAAGATGAAAGTTGGGCACTATACTTCGATGGTGCTTCCAACCAAAAGGGATGTGGCGTAGGGCTACTCCTGGTATCACTAGAAGGCGAACGCATTCCTCTCTCTGTTAAACTCGACTTCGATGTTACTACCAACGCAGTCGAGTACGAGGCATGTATCATAGGGCTCCAGGCCGCAGTGTCCCTCGACTTTAAAAAACTAAGAGTATATGGTGATTCATCTTTGATCATCAACCAAATCTCGAAACGATGGAAAGTCAGAAATGAAAGCCTCTTGCAATACCAAGCTCATCTAGAAGCCATCGCTGAACAAATACCTGAAATACAGTACACATACCTTCCCCGAGAAGAAAACCAATTTGCTGACGCTTTGGTCCGCTTAGCCTCTATGATTAGGATTTCTCGCACCATGCCAGAAATGCCCCTTATCATTGAGAGAAGGCAAGAGCCTGCTTATATTCACACATTAGACACCGAGCCAGATCCTATTCCTTCTGAACCCTGGTTTACTGACATCATAAACTACCTAACTAAAAAGGAATATCCACCTGGGGCTTTAACAAGAGCCCAGCGTGTCTTAAGGCTCTTGGCCTCCCAATATGTCGAGTATAACGGGACACTATACAAAAGAACACCGCAAGGCGTGCACCTGCTCTGTATCGATAAACCTGACACCACAACAGTTATGGATAAAGTCCATAGTGGAATTTATGGCACGCACATGAACGGACGCATGTTATCCCAAAAGATCATTCGCTTAGGCTATTACTAGACTACAATGGAGAAAGACTGTAACCTCTATGCCAAAACCTGTCCAAAATGCCAATTATGCGCTAAATTGCAACATGTCCCACCCTCATTGTTATACACCTTTCCTTCACCTTGGCCATTCTCAACTTGGGGTATTGACATTATTGGTAAAATAACACCACTTGGTACAAGGGGACATGAATTCATCCTTGTAGCCATAGACTATTTCACCAAATGGGTAGAAGCGGCATCCTATGCAAAATTGACAGCCAAACATGTAGCTGCCTTCCTAGAGAAGACCATCATTTGTCGCTATGGAGTACCCTATGAAATCATAAGTGACCAAGGAACCCACTTCAAAGCCGAATGTGAACAAGTCCTTGAAAAATATAGTATCAAGCACCATCGCTCCTCCCCATATAGACCCCAAGCTAACGGTGTTGTGGAGGCTGCTAATAAAAAAAATCAAAGTCATTATCCAGTTTGTGACCGAAAATTGTAAAGATGGCCGATAAACTACACTTTGCCTTATGGGGATACCGTACTTCTATTCGAACATCTACTGGAGCTACACCTTATTCACTTGTCTATGGAGTAGAAGTTGTCCAACCTATTGAATTGGAAATACCATCCCTACGCATTGTCCTGGAAAGCCAAATCCCTGAAGCTGACTGGGTCAACGCTAGATTCGAAGAGCTCATCTTGCTCGATGAACGAAGATTAGATGCCTTGCATCATGTGTAAGTTTATCAAAATTCCCCGAAATATTAAAGAGGGTGACTTAGTGCTCAAGGCATTAAGGAAAAATGTGTTAGATCCCCGAGGTAAATTCAGACCTACTTGGGTCGGTCCATATATTGTCAAGACAATCCTATATGGAGGAGCAGCTCAACTTATTGACATGGATGGCACCGAATTTCATAATCTAACCAATCTTGATCCACTAGTGGGAAAAACGGAAGGGTCACGGTCAAAATTGACCCTAAGGGTTGCGTTTTTGGCCAGCAGCCCTTTCCGTAGCAGCCCTTCACTAAAAGTGATGGGCTGCGGTTTTGGGTCTAGACCGCAGCCCTTCTATATGTGGACAAGGATTATCTGATGATATCCTAAACGAGATGATGCTTTGAAACTCATATCGAGATACTCTTTCACTTCGGCTTTGTTTTTTAAGCAATTGTCATCTCGTATTATGTTTGGACATAACCAACCAAACATTGACTCACTTGATGTTGCAATCAATTCATTGTATAATAACCTGAGAAATCATATTGATTAAAAGTAAACTTACTTATTTGGAAGTTGAATTGAAAACTACTTAAGGCATTTGTATATGTATATTTAATTTATATACTTATGTATTACCTCACGAAAGTTTGTATCATGGAAACATTCAACTCTACTGGACATAAGAATTCTTTAATATCGAGCTTAGAAATGAATGTCGATGACTCCTCAAAGTAGTGGAATTGTTGCGCCCCCAAAGGAACCTCGATTGTACTATCATCGGGTAAATCGCTAGCGCACTCATGTAACCAATAGCATGGAATACTAAGGCCTCGCACCACCTCTGGCTCGATAATAAGTGGATTCTTTGTCATAGAAACATTTCCCTTCACCACATTTCGTTCACCTTCATCACGTAAACTTGCTTTCTTATCAGGTGAACATGCCTTCTTTGCCTTCCTGTCATGTGAGCTGGCCTTCCCCCAAACCTAGTAATTAGTTAAAAGTAAAGATATTACTGACTATTATAGGAACTATAAAATAAAACACGCATATATATATGTATGTTAATCATTGTACCTCATCTGAAAACCGCACCAATGCACGCGGCCATAGAACATAACTGCCAAGGGCATCATTCAGTAAATGTTGACCAACTTCTGGCTTCGGCAGCGGAAGAGGTAATTCTTCAAAACCAGACACAATTTCATTGAGGGTGACCACATAGTGATTAGCATCCAATAACTGGTTATGCAATCGTACTCGGTCACTTAGGGGTTGTGCATGGCCATAAGCTACCAGAATGAAACTATCATAACCATCTCCTCGAGCTATTAGTTCACATGGTGTCTCCTCCTTTAAAAAAAACTCCATTTATAGTTAGTCTATGAAACAACATTATTATAGTAACAATTCCATGCATTTAAGAACAATAGTTGTTTAACAAAGCAAAGGCATTAAGTGATTACCTTCAACTCGGGTACTACAGGTGGATCAGGTAAAGGTATCATCTGATCAATAGATGTTCGTGGATCACTGGTCGGCTAGCTAGGTGTAATATTACTACCCTTCTTCAATGCAGCAAAAGTCGGTAAACCCATTTGTTCCAAAATAGCGTTGGAGTTATGTGTCATCTCCTCCTTAAGCTGATGCAGGAGCATCTACTATGAACCAAGGTGAACTCAAGTATGTCTAGTAAGGCCACATGATCTTCACATGGGCTTGGAAGCAGCAACAAATGAGAAAGGAGAGCTTCATGGTGAAGCATGCTGAAACCGCAGCAGCACACGTCCCCAGCTGCCTCTTTTCTTCAGTTCTGGGCAGGGCCTTTTCCTTCTGCAAATGCTTCGAAATTGTGAAGATATTTTGTTTAAGATATGTATTTTAATTTCCTATAGGCTATTTTTCAGTTCTCCAATGTCCTATAGGGTAGATTAGCTAATGATTAGGAGTGGTGCGTAAGCGTTTCCTTTTCTCGCTGCTCTTACTTTACTGCTTTGGTTAGGTCAGCAAATGACGTCCAAAAGGGCTGATTTTTGGACATGTTGTAGTCATATATGTTTAGTTTGTAATGTTTTTGGAATTAGATCATTCCAGTGGATATTGAAGCTTTTATGCTAAGTTTACTAAGCTGTGCGCCTAGTGTAACTCTTGGTCAGTTTCGACCAATTCTTAAATCTTTGTAATTTTGATCATCTAAACGTTGAATTAGTGATTAAGACTCAAAGTAGACTTAAACTAGAAGCTCATTGTTATAGTTTTAGTCTTGATTGGTGGTATATTGGATTGGGGAAGTGGTGGTTGTTCGTTATTCGAACCCGGTTTGATACAATTATTCTATCCTTTGTTCTTTGTAATTTCGAATGCTCTTGTTATCTAAGTCAATATGTATCATTTGGTATCAGAGCTTGAGGTTGTTTAAGAGCATTCAAATCATTCTATAAACATCCTAAATACTTTCCTTAAACCCAAACACAACACCCCCTAAAACCGAACCTATTCTAAGCCTAAACACACTTCTTTTCTTTCTTTTAAACCATAATTCATTGTGGTTGTATTAACCATGAGTGGAGGTGACGAAAATCAGTTTAGGAGAGGCATGAACATGAATGAAGCAAGGTTGGTTGGAGTCGAAAATCAGATGGCCACCTTATCTCGAACAAATGGCTAACATGATGACTATATACCGAGAGATGTGGGATTAAGAGGACAAGTAAGAAGGGGAAATGAGGAGGATGAACATGTGGCATATGATACTAGTGAGGAAGCCAATCCCGAAGCTTCCAGGACAAGAAGAAGGCCACGAAAAACAGATGATTTTCGAGATATTAAGTTAGATATTCCTGAGTTTGATGGAAACCTTAATCCAGATGTTTACTTGGAGTGGGTAGCAAGGTGTGATCGAATTTTTGAACTCAAGGAGTATGATGATGCTAAGGCTTTTAAAGTTGCAATTACTAAGCTAAAGGGGTATGCATCCCTTTGGTGGGAGAATGTTGTTCTAGCAAGGACAAGGAAGAGAAAGCCGAAAATCAAGAGTTGGGAGAAACTCAAGAAGAAAATGAAAGAGAAGTTTCTACCTTCTACTTATACTCTTGATTTATATAACAAACTATCTGAATTGTCTCAGGATCACAAAGGTGTCGAAAGTTACATTCATGAATTTGAGAAATTGAAGAGTATGCTTAGTAAGGCTCCTGTTCTAGCCTTACCTGATTTCAAGAAAGTGTTCGAGGTTGAATGTGATGCTAGTGGCGTGGGCATTGGAGCCGTTTTGCAACAAGGTGGGCGTCCCATAGCCTATTTCGGTGAGAAACTTAATCGTCCGCACTCAACTACAAAGCACTTATGACAAGGAGTTCTATGCTATTATTCGTGCCTTGACTCATTGGACTCATTATCTCGCACCCGGCTCGGCTCGTGCTTCACTCGGATCATCAAGCCCTAAAGTACATCAATGGTCAACACAAGCTCGACCCTAGACATGCAAAATGGGTGGAATTCCTTCCATCCTTTGATTTTGTTTCAAAATATAAAACTGGAGTTTCTAACATTGTTGCGATATGCTTTATCAAGGAGGCATTCTATGCTTTCTTTAATGGAGGCTCGTGTTCTTGGCTTTAGCCATCTTAAAGAGTTATATTATGAAGATCCGCATTTCTCTCTATTATTAGAAGCATGTAAAGATGGATCTCATGGAGCTTATACGACTCAAGATGGCTTTCTTTTTCGAAACAACAAGCTATGCATCCTCGGTGTCCATTAAGGGATTTGCTTATCAAGGAGGTTCATGGAGGAGGACTAGCAGGACATTTTGGCATTAACAAAACTGTTGATGTTTTGCGAGAACATTTCTATTGGCCGAAACTTGCGGGAGATGTTCATTCAATTTTAGCTCGTTGTTCTACGTGTCAAAAGGCTAAGAGTACCTTTCATCAAGGTCTCTATACGCCCCTACCAGTCCCAACTCAACCATGGGAAGATGTTAGCATGGATTTCATTGTGGCTTTGCCTAGAACTCAAAGAAGCAAGGATGCAATCATGGTGGTCGTGGATAGATTCTCAAAAATGGCTCATTTTATTCCTTGTAATAAAACCGATGATGCTATTCATGTTGCCGATTTGTACTTTAAAGATGTTATACGTCTTCATGGTGTTCCTAGGTCCATTGTTTCGGATAAGGACGTAAAGTTCTTAAGCTATTTTTGGAAGACCTTGTGGAAGATGCTAGGTACTAAGCTCCTCTTTAGTACTACGACTCATCCACAAACCGATGGCCGACCGAGGTGACAAATAGGACCTTAACAACCTTGTTAAGAACATTGGTGAACAAGTCTCAAAGAGATTGGGATCTAAAGTTAGCTCATGCTGAGTTTGCTTACAATAGATCTCCAACTTATGCTACAAAACACTCACCATTCGAGGTAAACTATGGGATTAATCCTTTAAGTCCTATTGATTTACTTCCATTTCCTATTGACGTGCATATTAGCAAAGAAGCTGAAGAAAAGGCCAAGGAAATGAAGAAACTTCATCAACAAATTCGAACCAGAATTGAAAAGGTGAATGAAGCATACAAGGTCCGAGCAAACAAGCACCGAAAAGAAATTTTGTATAAGCCTGGTGATTTAGTATGGCTACACTTGAGGAAGGAACGTTTTCCAACCAGAAGAAAGAACAAGCTAATGCCTAGAAGTGACGGTCCTTTCAAAATACTCGAGAAGATCAACAACAATGCCTACAAGATCAAACTGCCAGATGAAATGGGAAACATATCTGCAACATTCAATGTTGGTGATCTAGCTCCCTATATTACAGATGATTCTGAAAGACAAGAAGACCTTTTCGAACCGGGAGAGAATGATGCAGGAGCATCTACTATGAACCAAGGTGAACTCAAGTATGTCTAGTAAGGCCACATGATCTTCACATGGGCTTGGAAGCAGCAACAAATGAGAAAGGAGAGCTTCATGGTGAAGCATGCTGAAACCGCAGCAGCACACGTCCCCAGCTGCCTCTTTTCTTCAGTTCTGGGCAGGGCCTTTTCCTTCTGCAAATGCTTCGAAATTGTGAAGATATTTTGTTTAAGATATGTATTTTAATTTCCTATAGGCTATTTTTCAGTTCTCCAATGTCCTATAGGGTAGATTAGCTAATGATTAGGAGTGGTGCAGAAGCAGTTTCCTTTTCTGCTGCTCTTACTTTACTGCTTTGGTTAGGTCAGCAAATGACGTCCAAAAGGGCTGATTTTTGGACATGTTGTAGTCATATATGTTTAGTTTGTAATGTTTTTGGAATTAGATCATTCCAGTGGATATTGAAGCTTTTATGCTAAGTTTACTAAGCTGTGCGCCTAGTGTAACTCTTGGTCAGTTTCGACCAATTCTTAAATCTTTGTAATTTTGATCATCTAAACGTTGAATTAGTGATTAAGACTCAAAGTAGACTTAAACTAGAAGCTCATTGTTATAGTTTTAGTCTTGATTGGTGGTATATTGGATTGGGGAAGTGGTGGTTGTTCGTTATTCGAACCGGTTTGATACAATTATTCTATCCTTTGTTCTTTGTAATTTCGAATGCTCTTGTTATCTAAGTCAATATGTATCATAAGCTCCTCCCGAATTGCAGCTTTGATAGCCTCCACATCTACTGATGCTGCCGAATTCACACTACTTACACTTGATTTAGTCGCTGCAGTGTATTGATCACCATATACCTTTCTCAAACCGAGGCGGACACCTCCTACGCCCCTCACGCGTCCACTGTGGTCCTTTCCTAAAGTTTCGTGCAATGCATCAATGTGTCCTTTAGGAGTCAACTCACCAGTTGCCTCTTTTTCCTTCAAGCCAATCTACATAAGGATAAGAGAGAAATGCTCGTGAACGCAAAAGTTATATTATACCTTATATAACCATATTCAAAAAGAAATTGTAGTTAAATGACTCGAAATCTAAGAATTGGACGCGAAATGGCCAAAATAGGCCTAAAATGACATTTACATTCCCGAAATTCAACCAATAATAAATTCAAGGCTAAAAATCTGCACACTACATATATTATACCTTACATAGTCATATTCAAAAATAAATTGAGGTTAAATGACGCACAATCTAAGACTTGGACACGAAAAGGCGAAAATTCAACAAACAACAAATGCAAGCCTAAAAATCTACACACTAGTTATATTATACCTCATATTATCATGTTCAAAAAGAATTTGGAGTTCAATGACTCGATAAGTACGAATTAGAAGCGAAAAGGCAAAAATACGCCTAAAATGACCTTTTCGTTCCCGAAATTCAATATAATTTGAACTTGGGGACATGATTATTCTAAATATTTACATTGTACCTCATATTATCATATTCAACACACAAAATTATGGTTACATGACTTGGAATACAAGAAAATGACATTTTTTTGTACTTACAATGGCGTTGGCTATCTGTTCTGTACCGAGATCAGGCAAGACTCTTTTTCCCTTTGCATCAACCCCATGCATCGAACACCACCAATCGAGGACTCTATGTGGTTGCCGAGGCTGTGCAACTGTCGTCGTAGAGCTAGTCCCCGTTGCCGTTGTCGACCCTATTGTGGGGTAATGGCCGAACATCCACTTCTCTCTCGCCTCATTGTACGAATGAGCACCCAAATGATGATAATACTTCCTAGCTTTTGCACTCGCGCTACTTTTCTCACGACTTGCCTAAAACACACAATTATAAACAAAGGTTAGGTACGGTGTTATACAATAATACTGGAGCTAAGTGTAGTAAATCTTAATAAAATATTTTTACAATATATAGCTTGTGGGGTTGTTTTTTTGGCAACAAATGATTCCCACTCTTCAGGTTTGATAGTTTTCCATATCTGAAATGGTAATTTGGAGGGTTCAGATGATGTTTCCAGTGAAGCCTCAGAACCGGATGGTGTTTCTCCGCCGTAGATGTTCTTCTTCTTTGTACCTACTACTTTCCTCCGCTTAGTGATCCACCCAGACACTAACTTAGCCTTGAAATCTCTGAATCTCTAGGCAACCGCAGATAGAAATACATTCTTCTTGGCTTCATCATCTTCGATATTGAATTGATTCTACAAAAAACGCAGTTCACAAATTAGTTTTCGCAAATGTTGTAATTTATATGCTATCATTAATATTACACATATATTTAACTAAATAATTAAGAAACTAAACGTTATTGTACGTGAAGCTTACCATAGTATCTTCCCATAGACACCGCTTCAACCCCTCGGGCACCTCTTTCCATGAGTGCAGAATGGAGAGTTTATGCATGCAAATGCCAACTTGCATGCCATACTGATGACGCCACTTTCCACAAGTTTGACCCATATTATCGTACTCCAAAGTCATATTTGTGTGTTTCCCTAGTGACTTTGTAGGTCCCCTTCCTTTTCTCTTTTTCGGGGCCAATGACTTCCTAGACATTTGTGCATTTAATTCTTCACGGCGAGGTCGAGCTAATTTACCCCGTTCCTTTCTCGCATCGAAAGACTCATCCTCGGTAGTGTGTTCAGCACTCGTGCTCTTATCCGTATGCACCTCCGCCATCTCCCTGAAATTGTACAAATATACGCATTAAGGGCCAAGGGGGGGAGTGCAACAAAGGGGGGAGGGTATGTGTGTAGGGGAGGGGAGGTCTCGGTGCGGGGAGGGGTCTCGTGGCAGGTGGGGGTCTCGTGGCAGGGGGGATCTCGTGCAGGGGGGGTCTGTGCGGGGGAGGGGAGGGGGTCGTGCGGGGAGGGGAGGGGGAGGGGAGGGGTCTCGTGCGGGGAGGGGGGTTTGTGCAGGGGAGGGGAGGGGCCGGGTAGGGGGGGGGGTCTCGTGGCAGGGGAGGGGAGGACCGGGGCAGGGGAGGGGAGGTGTCTCGTGGCAGGGAGGGAGGGTTTGTGCAGGGGAGGGCCGGGCAGGGGTGGGGGGTCCGTGCGGGGAGGGGGTCCCGTGGTAGGGGAAGGGGGTCAGTGCAGTGGGGGGATCTATGCAGGGAAGGGGAGGGCTGGGCAGGGGGTGGGGGGAGGGCCGGCAAGGGAGGGGGGTTTGTGCGGGGAGGGAGGGGGGGGGGGAGGGGAAGGGGCTTGGGGAGGGGCGCGGGGATGGGGACCGGCAGAGGTAAATACTAACCCCCGCAGCCCCCCGTCAACCCCACCAAGCCACCGCCAACCCTCCCCCACCGCCGCCCAGCCATCCCCCCCCTCTCCCGCACAAGCCCCCACCCGCACGCACCCCCAAGCCCCTAACGGCCCTCCCCCCCACCGCCGCCCCCTCCGCACAACTTCCCCCCCTTTTCTTTAACCCTTTTTGTTTCCCAATTTCATTTACATGAAAATTTATGCACAAAAACCTAATATGTAGTTTCATTCTACCTCATATTGGCATATGCAACAAAAGTTTGGAGTTAGATGAACAAAAATATAAAAAAATGACGCGAATCAGCCAAAATAGGCCTAAAATGATCTTTTCGTTCCCGAAATTAAACCAACAACAGATGCAAGCCTAAAAATCTACACAATAGTTACATTATACCTCATATAATCATGTTCAAAAATACTTTGGGGTGAAATGACTCGATAGGTACGAATTGGACACGAAAGGCGAAAATAGGCCTAAAATGACCCGAGAATCATGTCACATGTCAATGGAATGCCAATCAACTGGTAGCGGTGGAGTTGGTGGGAACTGTTACACATGTGGAGAGAATTCTATTGCCATGTGACCTCACTCTCCACATTTGCAACAGTTCCACCACCACCGCCACTACTGCCCCCCCACTGCACTCCCTCATTGCCATGTAGGCGTAAAATGACCTTTTCGTTCCCGAAATTCAACCAACAACAGATGGAAGCCTAAAAATCTACACAATAGTTACATTATACCTCATATAATCACATTCAAAAAGAATTTGGGGTGAAATGACTCGATAGGTACGAATTGGACACGAAAGGCGAAAATAGGCCAAAAATGACCCAAGAATCAGGTCACAAGGCAATGGAATGCCCATCAGCTGGTAGCGGCGGAGGTGGTGGGAACTGTTACAAATGTGGAGAGCATTCTATCTCCATGTGACCTCACTCTCCACATTTACAACAGTTCCCACCACCACTGCCACTACTGCCCCCCCCACTGCACTCCCTCATTGCCATGTAGGCGTAAAATGACCTTTTTGTTCCTGAAATTCAACCAACAACAGATGGAAGCCTAAAAATCTACACAATAGTTACATTATACCTCATATAATAATGTTCAAAAAGAATTTAGGGTGAAATGACTCGATACGTGCGAATTGGACACGAAAGGCGAAAATAGGCCTAAAATGACCCGAGAATCAAGTCACATGGCAATGGAATGCCCATCAGCTGGTAGCGGCGGAGGTGGTGGGAACTGTTACAAATGTGGAGAGCATTCCATTGCCATGTGACCTCACTCTCCACATTTGCAACAGTTCCCACTACCACCGCCACTACTGCCCCCCCACTGCACTCCATCATTGCCATGTAGGCCTAAAATGACCTTTTCGTTCCCGAAATTCAACCAACAACAAAAATAAGCCCTTAGAAATCATCATATTAGTTACGAATTGGAGAAATTAGACATACCTGAGTACATGTCTCATGATTTATTGACCTTCCGTCGTTTCTTAGGATCTTCAAGTACATGTATCCCTTCCGTGTGATCTACACGCATATAGTTCTCCGACATATTCACATCATCTTCCACACTATTTTCAGGATAGGTAAAAGTTAGGATGTCCTCAAATGCATCATATTCTTCCTCATTATCAACATCACCAATACCGAGGATACTCCTTTTACCAGGTACAACAATTGACCACTTATTATCGGCAGGATCGTTACATAAAATACTTCGCTTAACTTCAGGGATGCAATTACAAATGGCTCCTGAGTTTCACGTAGACGACTAAGGTCCACAAGAGTGAATCCGCAAGGATCATCTTTTCTTACGCAACGTCGATTATCGTCAACCCACTTGCAACACAAGAGGCAAATATTAAAAGTACAGTAGTCCAGCTCCCATATTTCTTGTATTCGCCCATAATAATTGATGTCAGCAAGTATAGGCGACTTATCCTTCAAGCTTGCGTATTGTGTAGATGACGCCACAAGTGAAACACCACTATTTTGTTGCGATGTCGACTTCGGATCTCGACGTTCACCCAAAACGTATAGCCATTAATATCATAACCCTCATAAGAGCGCGTATACCTTCACGAGGACCAAATGCTAACCACTGATCGTTTCAGAACACTTTCATCCAAATCATTCACTACTCATTTATGAAACCAATCAATGAAAGTCTTGTTATGAATTTGCGTCAATCCCCTTATTCCTTTTCCAGGATTGCTAACACGTAATTCCTCCATATGTTCATTTAAATAAGGATGGACAGCTGCTACATGATGCAATACAAATAAGTGAGCTTGTGTACGCTTTTCTACGGAAGGTGTGATCATTTTTGAACCAATTGTACCCTTACCCTCAAGTCTGTCCTCGTGTCGAGATGTCGGAAGTCCAACAGGATCAACACTAGCAAAATACTCAGCCACAAAATTACTGATCTCTTCACCCACAATCCCTTGAATTATACTACCTTCTGGTTGTGCAGGATTTCGAACTTTATCCTTCAAAGTACCCATATATCTCTCAAAAGGATAGCACCACCTCAAAAACACTGGACCACACAACTTAATTTCTCGAACTAGATGGACAATGAGATGGACCATAATGTCAAAGAATGCGGGGGGGAAAAACATCTCTAATTTGCATAGAGTTTCAATTACTCTGGCCTGCATGGAATCGAGGGTCGACGGTTCTAGGACTTTGCTGCATATTGTATGGAAAAATGAACAAAGTTCTGTAATGGTGTGCCTCACATGCTTTGGAAGTATCCCACGAATTGCAATCGGTAAGAATACTTGCATCATGACATGACAATCGTGAGATTTCATACTCGATAACTTCAACTCACCATTTAAGGTAACAAATCGCTTCATATTCGATGAGTAGCCAGTTGGAACCATAATGCCATACAATGACTCGCAAAAAATCCGTTTCTCTGCACGCGACATCGTGTAGCAAGCTGGTGGCAAATACTTCTTTCTCGAATCCTCCACCTTCTTTTTACTTTTCTGAGTTTCCTCATCAACCCTTTCCTCCACTACTTTCTTCTTCCTTCCGTCCCTTTTCTGAGCCCACAACTCTGGTCGAAGCCCCTGTTTTTCCAAGTAAAGTCGTGACGCCTTAACATCTTTTGTCTTGCCCGGAATATTCATAAGTGTCGCAAGAATAGCTTCACAAATATTCTTATCTATGTGCATGACATCCAAATAATGTCTGACATTTAGATCTTTCAAATATGGGAGTTTCCAAAAAATGGACTCCTTTTTCCATAATCCTGTAGGTCGATCAACCTCACTAGCAGGTTTACCAAAGATTGTTTCAATGCCCTTAACCTGATTATAAACTTCAGTACCAGTTAATGGTCTACGAGCAACTTCTTCTTCAACCGTCCTATCGAATGCCTTCTTCTTAAACCGATAGGGATAGTCGCGTCTGAGGACCCTTCGTGTGCGCATATAGACATGTTTGCAGCCCTTAAGGTGTGTAGACTTCATGTCATCTACACAAATCGGGCTGGGTTGTTTTCCTCTAGTCTTATACCCAGATAAGTTCCCATAAGCTGGATAATCGTCCATAGTACAAAAAAGCATGGCACGCAGAGTGAACATCTCATTAGCATACGCATCAAATACTAACACTCCTTCGTTCCACATCTTCTGTAAATCTTCAACAAGCGATTGGAGGTATACATCTATGTCATTTCCAGGTTATTTGGGCCCTGATATAAGAAGCGACAGCATCATGTACTTGCGTTTGATGCACAACCAAGGAGGCAAGTTATAAACCACTAAAACTACTGGCCATGTACTATGCTGCGAACTAAGATTGCCAAAAGGGTTCATGCCATCCGTACATAATCCAAGCCTCAGATTCCTATCCTCATTACCAAATGCCTTATGCACCCCTGTTGATACTTTTCCACTCGGGCGAATCCTAGGATGCTTGAAGTGCACCGTCTTTCTTCCTACGATCCGCATGCCACCTCAAATTCTTCGCATATCCTTTAATCGAGAACATGCGCTTAAATCTAGGTATTATGGGTAGATACCACAACACCTTAGCTGGTGGTCCTTCACTACCTCCAGCCTCCTTCACGCCAGACCTCGACAATCCACAACGTGGACACTCATGTAAATCCTCATACTCATTACGATAAAGCACACAATCGTTAGGACAGGCATGTATCCGCTCGTACTCTAAACCGAAAGGACACATCAGTTTCTTCGCATAATAATACGACTTTGGCAGTTCATTTCCATCAGGGAGCATATCAGCTAAAACTTCCAACAACGATGTGAAACTAGAGTCCGTCCAACCAACTTTCGACTTAATGTTGAACAATGTTATCACGGCGGAAAGTTTGGTGTACGTTGTACAACTCCGGATACAACGGCTTTCGCGGCCTCGGACATAGACTCAAAAAATATGCGGTCGTTTACACGACTGATCTTCAACCTCGTGTATCATCTCGTCTACCCGATCCCTATCATCATATGCAAACTGATCATCCAAATTCTCATCCCCGAACTCATCATCCTAATTCTCTAAATCCTCACTAGAGGAAAAAAAGCTATTTGCTGTTGTAAAAGGGCTGCGGTTGTGTAGAAAACCGCAGCCCTTCCACTAAGGGCTACTGGCCAAGCCCAAAACCGCAGTCCTTCGTGCAATAAAGGGCTGCGGTTTTGGGCTTCGACCGCAGCCCTTAGTGGAAGGGCTGCGGTTTTCTACACAACCGCAGCCCTTTGTTTTATTTTTTTCCCCCCAAACTAAGCGCGCTCTCATTAATTCCCTCCACCCAATTTTTCATTCACGAAATCTCTCGCCCCACGCAGCAAGCCGAAACCCCACCTCGAGCCCCCCTTGCGAATTGAACCACCCCCGAGCCCTAGCTTTCGAATTGAACCACCCCCCCGAGCTCCGGTCCACCCTCCCGTGCGCGCCCCTACGCGCCATCCCCAGCCGCACCACCTGCACTCCACGCAGCCTCCTACGCGCCATCCCCGCGCGCACCACACACGCACCCACGCAAAGCACCAACCACCCGGCCACCGTTGCGCACCAACCACCTGAGCGCCCGCCACCGGTTCGCCACTCACCTGCGCGTCACCCACCCTCTCTCACGCAGTTGGTCAAGAAATTAAAGGTTGCCTTTTTAATTATTTTGATTTTTATTTTCTAATATGTTTATATTGGTTTGGGAGAAGAGAATGTGTTGAGCATTTGAGTGGGATTAAAATTGCGTAAAAGTTATACAAAAGGGTCGTGCTTCGAACCCGAAAATATGTTAATTGAATTATTTGATTAGCTACATTAGCTATTAACTTAGGTTAATGCAAACAAATTTCATTTATAATTTCTTAATAGTTTAAATGAGAAAAGTTAGTTGTAATGTGTTTCAATGTGGGTAAGATATGATAATTTATATATATGAATGTATTTCTTATAATAATATGCAATTTGCATTTACTATATGCTAACAATTTTTTCGGTTTATGTGTCTTAGAACTTAGCATATTGGAAGCGGCAAATCAACTAGGAGATAGTGCAGAGTATATATAGAGATCGATCTCCATATTAGTTATTATTGGTATGTATTTATGATAAAGACAATTCATTATATATCTTCATTTATTGTGTATATGTAGATTCAATCTATGTGTATGTATATTTCTTGATATGAGATTGGATGAAAACAATTTAATTAAGCTATGAAATGTATAAGTTATATGAATCATCATATCATCAATCATATGCCTAGATACCCGTTCAAGACTTACTCATTAGGAGTAAGTCTTGAATAGTCCCCTCGTTTGGGGATCGTCCTTGGACGTTTGATCTCACTTAGGTGGTGAATATATGTCTTCTTTTCAATTCTAAGGAAAGTCTTGGCTTGTCGTTTCTCTACATTGTTCTCTGTGTACATATGTAGATAATCAATTATCTACATTGTGTACTTGGAGAACTGTAGGGAAATGCTGCCGGATTTTCCTTAGAATTGAAGAGTTGGCATATATTCACTAGTGAGATTAAACGTCCAAGGATGGGTTAGGTTGGAGTGATAAGGACCTTCGGATGCATGCATACATTTGCACATGTGACTCTCTTAGCCTCCATTTGTATGTGCGTGTTTTCAATATGTGATTGTCTTGCATGTGAATGTGGTTAAATGATTGATACTTATAATTGGTTGTGTTTAATTAGAGGTTTTCGTGAATGAGATGGATCGTACTTGGATGTATGGTAGCCGTGAATCGATTGAGTTTGTGAATGGGGTCTCAGAATTTTGTAAATCTGCATTAGAATACCAAGCATCTTCTGGAGCAGTCGACTTTTATTGTCCTTGTTTAGATTGTGGAAATGTGAGCAAGGTTAGTAGTATTCATTTGCTTAGGGAGCATGTCTTTCGTCGTGGGTTTAGGCCTCAATACCACGTATGGGTTTAGCATGGTGAGGAGGGGAGATATGCAAGAAGCTGTAGGATAATGAACGATGTATGTGAAGAGGAGAAGGATAAATTAGGTGATGATTTCGAGGATGGTGAGTATGGGGATGATGAATATAGGGATGATGATAGAGATCGGGTAGACGAGATGATACAAGAGGTTGAAGATCAGTCTTGCAAACGACCTCGTATGTTTGAGTCTATGTCTGAGGCTGCTGAAAGGCCATTGTATCCAGGTTGTACGAAGTACACCAAACTTTCCGCTGTGATAACACTCTTCAATATTAAGTCGAAAGCGAGTTGGACGGATTGCGGTTTCACGTCGTTGTTGGAAGTTTTAGCTGATATGCTCCCTGATGGAAATGATCTGCCAAAGTCGAACTATTATGCTAAGAAACTCATGTGTCCTTTCAGTTTAGAGTACCAGAGGATACATGCTTGTCCAAACGATTGTGTGCTTTATCGTAATGAGTATGAGCATTTAGATGAGTGTCCACGTTGTGGATTATCAAGGTACAGGCGTGAAGGGGCTGGGGGTAGTGAAGGACCACCAGCTAAGGTGTTGTGGTATCTTCCCATAATACCTAGATTTAAGCGCATGTTCTCAGTAAAAAAAGATGCGAAGAATATGCGGTGGCATGCAGATCGTAGGAAGAAAGACGGTTTGTTGAAGCATCCGACTGATTCCCCTGAGTGGAAAAGTATCAATAGGGTGCATAAGCCCTTTGGTAACGAGGATAGGAATTTGAGGCTTGGATTATGTACGGATGGCATGAATCCCTTTTGTAATCTTAGTTCTCAGCATAGTACATGGCCAGTAGTTTTAGTGATTTATAACTTGCCTCCTTGGTTGTGCATGAAACGCAAGTACACTACAAAAAAATCACTCTATAGCGACGGACATAATCCGTCTCTAAATCGTCAAAATCCGTCGCTATATGTACTTAGAGACGGATTTAGAGACGGATTATGTCCGTTACTAAAGTCCTCGTCGCTAAACGAACTTAGAGACGGAATCCCAAATATCCGTCTCTAATTTAGCGACGGAATAATATCCGTTTCTAATTCCGTAGCAAAAAATTAGAGACGGATTTCAAAATCCGTCTCTGGAGTTTAGGGACGGATTTCAAAATCCGTCTCGAGTTTAGGGACGGATTTCAAAATCCGTCTCTCAGTTTAGGGACGGATTTCAAAAATCCGTCTCTAACTTTAGAGACGGAATTCAAAAATCCGTCTCTAATTTTAGAGACGGAATTCAAAAATCCGTCTCTAATTTTAGAGACGGATTTTTGAAATCCGTCTCTAAGTTTAGGAATGGTTTTTTAAAATCACCTATAGTTAGTTGTTCGGTTCAACCCGATCCCATTACCGGTTCACAATCTCACTCGGTTCGGAACCTCGCTCTGGTCAACCCGGTCTGGCTTTGTAGGCAAGGCTCTTGGAAGCAGTGGAAATGGGTAAGGGGAATCCCCATTCTCAAGAACCGCAGTTGGTAGGAATCGAACCTGTAACCTCTAAGTCACAAGGAGAAACTCATACCAACTACACCAAGTACTACTTGTTTACTTTTACGTGTGGAATTGATAATAATTGAAAGAAATATTAGAAACATATCTTAAAAATCCGTCTCTAATTTAGAGACGGAAATGAAAATCCATCTCTAATTTAGAGACGGATTTGAATTTCCGTCTCTAATTTAGAGACGAATTTGAATTTTCGTCTCTAATTTAGAGACGGATTTGAAAGTGCATTTTAAAACATATCTACTTGACTAACTTAGGGACGGAATTTAAAAATCTCCGTCCGATTTTGTAAATCCGTCCCTAAATTAGAGACGGAATTTGAAAATCCGTCTCTAATTTAGAGACGGAATTTTAAAGATCCGTCTCTAAATTAGAGACGGAATTCAAAAATCCGTCTCTAATTTAGAGACGGAATTCAAAAATCCGTCTCTAATTTAGAGACGGAATTTTAAAATCCGTCTCTAAATTAGATCTAAATATTTGACAAAGTCTGGAAAAATTGGTAAAACACACCAGAAACGGATTTTATAATTTCGTCTCTAACTTAGGGACGGGTTTTAAAATCCGTCTCTAACTTAGGGACGGATTTTAAAATCCGTCTCTAACTTAGGGACGGATTTTAAAATCCGTCTCTAATTTAGCGACGGATTTTAAAATCCGTCCCTATATTTTTTTAGAAACGGATTATTAATTTTCCGTCTCTAAATTAGAAACGGATACAAATCCGTTTCTAAAACTCCGTCGCTATACGAGCGTTTTTTTGTAGTGGTACATCATGTTGTCGCTTCTCATATCGGGGCCGAAACAACCTGGAAATGACATAGATGTATACCTTCAACCACTTATTGAAGATTTACAGAAGATGTGGAACGAAGGAGTGTCGGTATTTGATGCGTATGCTAATGAGAAGTTCACTCTGCGTGCCATGCTTTTCTGTACAATGACCGACTTTCCAGCTTATGGGAACTTATCTGGGTATAAGACCAAAGGAAAAAAACCGTGCCCGATTTGTATAGATGACATGAAGTCTACACACATTAAGGGCTGCAAACATGTCTATATGCGCACACGAAGGCTCCTTAGACGCGACCATCCCTATCGGTTTAAGAAAAAGGCCTTCGATGGGACGGTTGAAGAGGAAGTTGCTCGTAGACCATTAATCTGTACGAAGTTTATAATCGTGTTAAGGGCATTGAAACGATCTATGGTAAACCCGCGAATGACGTTGATGGAACTACAGGATTATGGAAAAAGGAGTCTATTTTTTGGAAACTCCCATATTGGAAAGATTTAAAAGTCAGACATTGTTTGGATGTCATGCACATTGAGAAGAATGTTTGTGATGCTATTCTTGCGACACTTATGAATATTCCGGGTAAGACAAAGGATGTTAAAGCGTCACGTCTTCACTTGGAAAAAAATAAGCTTCGACCGGAGTTGTGGGCTCAAAAAAGGGCGGGAAGGAAAAAGAAAGTAGTGGAGGAAGGGGTTGATGAGGAAACTGGGAAAAGAAAAAAGGTGGATGATTCGGAGAAGAATTATTTGCCACCCGGCTTGCTACACGTTGTCGAAAGCTGAGAAACGGATTTTTTGCGAGTCATTGTATGGTATTAAGGTTCCAACTGGGTACTCATCGAATATGAAGCGATTTGTTACCTTAAATGGTGAGTTGAAGTTATCGAGTATGAAATCTCACGATTGTCATGTCATGATGCAAGTATTCTTACCGATTGCAATTCGTGGGATACTTCCAAAGCATGTGAGGCACACCATTACGTAACTTTGTTCATTTTTTCATACAATATGCAAAGAAAGTGCTACAGCCGTCGACACTCGATGACTTGCGAGTGCTAGAATAGTTGAAACTTTATGCAAATTTGAGATGATTTTCCCCCCGCATTCTTTGACATTATGGTGCATCTCATTGTCCACCTAGTTCGAGAAATTAAGTTGTGTGGTCCAAGTGTTTTTGAGGTGGTGCTATCCTTTTGAGAGATATATGGGTACTTTGAAGGATAAAGTTCGAAATCTTGCACAACCGGAAGGTAGCATTATTCAAGGGATTGTGGTCGAAGAGGTCGGTAATTTTGTGGCGAGTATGTTCTTGGTGTTGATCCAATTGGCGTTCCGATATCTCGACACGAGGGCGCACTCGAGGGCAAGGGTACGATTGGCTCAAAATTGATCTCACCTTCGTCGACAAGCGTACACAAGCTCACTTATTTGTGTTGCATCACGTGGCACTGGTCCATCCTTATTTAAATGAGCATATGGAGGAATTACGTGTTAGCAACCCCGGAAAAGGAATAAGGGCATTGACGCAAATGCATAATAAGACGTTCATTGATTGGTTTCATCATCGAGTAGTGGATGATTTAGATGAAAATGTTTCGAAACAAATGTCAAGTGGTTAGCATTTGGTCCCCGTGAATCTCGTACACTCTTATGAGGGTTATGATATTAACGGGTATACATTTTTGGACTCGAACGTCAAGATCTTAAGTCGACATCGCGACGTAATAGTGGTGTTTCACTTGTGGCGTCATCTACACAATACGCAAGCTCGAAAGATAAGTCTCCCGTTCTTGCTGCCACCAACTATTATGGGCGAATTCAAGAAATATGGGAGCTTGACTACTCAGCTTTTCATATTTGTCTATTTTGTTGCAATTGGGTTGATGATAATCGACGTTCCGTAAAAAAAGATGATCCTTGCGGATTCACTCTTGTGGACATGGGTCATCTACGTGAAACTGAAGAGCCATATGTACTTGCATCACAAGCTAAATAAGTATTCTATGTAACTGATCCTGCTGATAATAAGTGGTCAATTGTTGTACCTGGCAAAAGGAGTATTCTGGGCATTGCTGATGTTGAGGATGAGGAAGAGTATGATGCATTTGAGGACATCCCAACTTTTACCTATCCTGAAAATAGCGTGGAAGATGATGTAAATATGTCTGAGAACTATATGCGTGTTGATCACACGGAAGGGATACATGTTGAAACTCCTAAGAAACGGCGGAAGGTCAACAAATCATGAGACATATACTCAGGTTTATCTCTATTTCGTCCATGTCATTTTCATATATTTCGAGTCATGTGACTCAATTTTCTTGTTGAATATGATAATATAGCCAAAAATACGACTATTACGTAGATTTATAGGTGCTACTTTGTTGTTGGTTGGATTTCGGGAAAGTAAGGGTCATTTTAGGCCTATTTCGTCCGTTTCAAGTCATTTTCGTGTATTTCGAGTCATGTGACTCCAATTTATTGTTGAATGTGATAATATTGCATAAAATACGACTACTAAGTAGGTTTATAGGTGCTACTTTGTTCATGGTTGGATTTCGGGAAAGTAATCGTCATTTTAAGCCTATTTCGGCCGTTTCATGTCATTTTCGTGTATTTCGAGTCATGTGACTCCAATTTCTTGTTGAATGTAATAATATTGCATAAAATACGACTACTAAGTAGGTTTATAGGTGCTACTTTGTTGTTGGTTGGATTTCGGGAAAGTAAGGGTCATTTTAGGCCTATTTCGTCCGTTTCATGTCATTTTCGTGTATTTCAAGTCATGTGACTCCAATTTCTTGTTGAATGTGATAATATTGCATAAAATACGACTACTAAGTAGATTTATAGGTGCTACTTTGTTCATGGTTGGATTTCGGGAAAGTAAACGTCATTTTAAGCCTATTTCGGCCGTTTCATGTCATTTTCGTGTATTTCGAGTCATGGTAATCCAATTTGTTGTTCAATGTGATCTTATAACCTAAAATGTTGCTATTAAGTAGATTTATACGAGCTACTTTGTTGATGGTTGGATTTCGGGAAAATAAATATCATTTTAGGCCTATATATTTCGGCCGATTTATGTCTTAATATATATTTCGAGCCTCCCGCTTCCCCCCCTTGCACAGCCCCCCGGTCCCCCCCTTTGCACAGCCCGCTCCCCCCCCGTCCAGCCCCTAGCTACTTCCCCCCCCCTTCCCGCCCCCCCTGGTCCCCCCCTTACACACGGCCCCGCTCCCCCCGTCCAACCCCTAGCTACTTCCCCCCCTTGCACATCCCCCTCTGGCAGAGCGGCAAAGAAGCCGAGGCAGCTTCCCCCCCTTGCACGCCCCCCGCTTCCCCCCTTGCACGGCCCCGGTCCCCCCCTTGACCCCCGCTCCCTCCCCCGTCCAGCCCCTAGCTACTTCCCCCCGACACCTGCCCCTGGTCCCCCCATGCCCCCGGTCCCCCCCGCACGCCTCCCGCTCCCCCCGTCCAACCCCTAGCTACTTTCCACCCCCCTTGCACATCCCCCCGCGGCAACGGCAAAGAAGGCTAAGGGCTAGGCTCGCCGCTAGTGGCCCACGATTTCCGATGTTCTTATTGTTGGTCCTTAATCAATTTGTTATTTTTTTTAACTTGTACATATATATTAATTTCTATGTGTTTATAATTGCAGGGATAATTACTACATATGGATGAGATGACGACTAGTGAACACACAACCGAGGATGAATCTTATGATGTGAGGAAGGACCCAGATAAAGGTGATCTCGAAGATCGAGATCTTCAAGAACTTCATCCAAAAAGTGGTACAATTGTGAAAGCACAACAAGTTTGTAGGAAAGAAGGTCAACAACGGGAGTTACAAACAAATGAACAACAAAGAAAATCGAAAGTGATGAAAAAGAGAAAGGGAAGAGGACCTACAAAGTCAATAAGTGCTACTCACTTGCATATGACTTTAGAGTTCAATAACTTGGGTCAACCTTGTGGTGTGTGGCGTTCTAAGTATGCCAAACATATTGGCCTTTGCGTCCGGAGGCTCTCCATTTTGCATTCATGGCAAGAGGTGCCCGAGGGGATGAAGAAATTACTATGGAATGACACTATGGTAAGTTTCATACTACCATTTAGTTTCTTATTTTAATAAATGTATGTGTATGTAGTACTAATGATAGAATTTAATCTATTACAACAAATGTGGAAACTAATATTTTTGTTCGTTCTTTTTGTAGAATCTCTTCAATATCGAAGATGATGAAGCCAAGAAGAATCTATTTTTATCCGCGCTTGCTCAGAGATTTCGAGATTTCAAGGCTAAGTTAGTGTCCGGTTGGATTACTAAGCGGAGGAAAAGAACGGGTACAAAGAAGAAGAAAATTTATGGGGGAGAAAAGCAAATCGAGGCTGAGGCTGCATTGGAAAATTCAGAGGAACCCACCACATTACCATATCAAATATGGAGAAATATCAAACCTGAAGAGTGGGAAGCATTTGTTGCCAAAAATACTACCCCGGAAGCTGTTGTAAGCAAAGGATTTTAATTATATTTACCACACTTAGCTCGAGTATGATTGTATATAATACCTAATCTTTTGTTTGTAATTATGTGTTTTTTCAGGCAAGACGTGAGAAAAAAAGCGTGAGTGCAAAAGCAAGGAAATATTATCATCATTTGGGTGCCCATTCCTACGATGAGGCGAGGAAAAAGTGGATGTTTGCCCATTACCCCACACAGGATTCGACAACGACACCTACCTCTACAACCACATTAGTTACACCGGCTCGTCAACCAGACAGGGTCCTTGATTGGTGGTGTTCGATGCATGGGGTTGATGCAAAGGGAAACAGAGTGTTACCTGATCCCGTTACAGAAAAGATAGCCAATGCCATTGTAAGTACATATCATTTTAGGCCTATTTCGGCCATTTCATGTCATTTTCGAATAGTTTGAGTCACTGGGCTCCAATTTCTTGTGAAACATGATAATATAACCTAAAATATTGCTATTAAGTAGATTTATAGGTTATACTTTGTTATTGGTCGGATTTCGGGAACGTAAATATCATTTTAGGCCTATTTCGGCCATTTCATGTCATTTTCGAATAGTTTGAGTCACTGGGCTCCAATTTCTTGTGAAACATGATAATATAACCTAAAATATTGATATTAAATAGATTTATAGGTTATACTTTGTTATTGGTCGGATTTCGGGAACGTAAATATCATTTTAGGCCTATTTCGGCCATTTCATGTCATTTTCGAATAGTTTGAGTCACTGGGCTCCAATTTATAGTGAAACATGATAATATAACCTAAAATATTGCTATTTAGTAGCTTTATATGTTCTACTTTGTTATTGGTCGGATTTCGGGAAAATAAAGATCATTTTAGGCGTATTTCGGCCATTTCATGTCATTTTCGAATAGTTTGGGTCACTGGGCTCCAATTTCTTGTGAAACATGATAATATAACCTAAAATGTTGCTATTAAGTAGATTTATAGGTGCTACCTTGTTGTTGGTCGGATTTCGGGAAAATAAAGATCATTTTAGGTCTATTTCGGCCATTTCATGTCATTTTCCAATAGTTTGAGTCACTGGGCTCCAATTTATAGTGAAACATGATAATATAACCTAAAATATTGCTATTAAGTAGCTTTATATGTTCTACTTTGTTATTGGTTGGATTTCGGGAAAATAAAGATCATTTTAGGCGTATTTCGGCCATTTCATGTCATTTTCGAATAGTTTGGGTCACTGGGCTCCAATTTCTTGTGAAACATGATAATATAACCTAAAATGTTGCTATTAAGTAGATTTATAGGTGCTACCTTGTTGTTGGTCGGATTTCGGGAAAATAAAGATCATTTTAGGCGTATTTTGCTAATTTCATATGTTTTTCGTTTATATCCATTATTCAAGTAACCCCACCCCCCACACCCGCACTCCCCCCTACACAGTCCCCCCACTCCCCCCCCCCCCCGCCCCGCCCGGGCCCGGCAAGAAGCCGCCCACAGCCGCGGCAGCAAAAATCGGGCGGGCCGCCATCGCTGGCCGGCTTCTTGCCGGGCCGCCGCCGCCGCTGGCCGCCGCCGCCGCCGCGCTCGCTGCTGCGCCGCTGCTTGCCGCGCTTTGCTGGGAGCTCGTCGCCGGCAACTTCTTCGGTAGTACGTTTTGTTTTTTTGAAAAATTTTAACTTCCAATTGTTTGTTGTTGTTTTATTTGTAGATCGAATTAAAGGAAAAGGAGGCAACAGGTGATTTCACTCCTACCGCCCACATGGATGCTTTGCACGAAACTCTAGGAAAGGACCATAGTGGTCGTGTGAGGGGCGTGGGAGGTGTTTGCCTCGGCGTGCGAAAGGTATATGGTGAACAATATACTACAACGTCAAAATCAAGTGCAAGTAGTGTGAATTCGGCGTCGGTAGATGTGGAGGCTATCAAATCTGCAATTCGGGAGGAGCTTAGAGAGGAGTTGACACATAACTTCAATGCTATGATGGAGCAAATGGGTTTACCGACCTTCCCATTGAAGAAAGGTAGTGATGTTCCATCTAGCCAGCCGATCGGTGTTCCACAACCATCAGATAATCAAACGATACCTGCACCTGATCCACCAATACCGGAGTTGAAGGTAATCACTGTATTTGGTGTAATTTATCACGCTTAATCATTGTGCTTTATTAATTAACTATGTATTGTCCCTAAGTGCATGCAATTCTAAATATGTTGTTTCATCGCTTAACTATTAATGACTTGTTTTGATTCAAAGGAGGAGACCCCATGCCGACTATTAGTTCAAGAAAATGATTCGATAGTCGATTGTGGTAGCTAGTGGCCATGCACAACCTCCCCGGTGATCGAGTACGAGTGCATCACCGGATAGTGAACAATGATCACTATGTGGTGAGCATCGACTACATTGAGCCCGGGTTTTGAAGACTTAGGTCTTCCGATGCCAAAACCGGAGGTTAGTCTACATACACTGAGTGACGCCCATGGTAGTTATGTTCTGTGGCCGCGTGCATGGGTGCGATTTTCAGATGAGGTACACCGATAAACATATATACATATATATATGCGTTAGTTTATGTAATAATCAACTCCGATTATATTACTTTTCTATGTCATATATATAATAATTAGTAATATTCTTATTATTACTTTTTACTAGGTTTCAAGGAAGGCTGGTTCACATGACAAGAAGGGTAAAAAGGTCGGTTCACCAAACAAGATGGCTAAGGAGGCAATTGGACGTGCTGAAATTGAACCAAATGTGTTCGATGACCAAGTTAGTATGTCAAAAAATCCACTTCTCGAGCCGTTGGTGGTGCAAGGCCTTACTAAGGCATGTTATTGGTTGCATGAGTGTGTTAGCGATTTACCCGAGGATACTGCAATACATGTTCCTTTGGGGAAGGAACAATTCAACTACGCTGATGAGTCATCTACATGGATTTCCAAAGACGATGTTAAAGAATTCTTACGTGGAGAAATGTTGAGTGGAACAATGATACAAGCTTTCATGAGGTGATACATACATATCTTACTTTACAAGTTTATAATAGTTTTCAACTTCCATGATAAGTATGTTTACTTTTTATTATATGCTTTCTCAGGTTATTGTGTACTGAATTGAATGAAAAAATGAGTGAGACAAAGATTGGTTGGTTATGTCCAAGTATGATGCGAGATGACAATTGTTTAAAAAACAAAACCGATGTGAAAGAATATCTCGATTCTAGTTTCAAACAATCACATCGGTTAGAAGAGAAGTTCATCCTTTTTCCATATATTGAAGCGTAAGCTTGTTACACCAAACTTGATGCTTTACTTTATTTTCTATAACTTTATTTCCTTGTTTAGATCACTTGCCTTCTTGTTCCATATATCGATAACAAAATTCACCGAATTGTTGAATAAGTAACTTTATATTATTTCCTTATATAGTTTCCATTGGACGCTCATTGTGATATGTTTGTCAAATAATCACGTTTACCACTTTGATTCTCTTCGTCGACAACCACCACGGAGCTTACTAGTCAAGTCACTAGTGAATAGGTAACTTAACTAGAACAATATGTGTACCTAATATTACACATTTATATATATATATAATATATAATAAACATCTTATAATGTATTGATGTAGTGTGATGAAGCACCATTATGGACTTGGACTTCGATTAGGAAAAACTCCTCTTTGGATATTAGTTGAGGTAACTACTTTGGTGAATCTTATGTCGAACCATTTATTTTCATATACTTTAAATTTAACATGAATGTTTTTGGATGTTTAAATTTGGTGAATTTCAGTGTCCGCAACAAAAGAATGGTGTTGATTGTGGCTATTACGTACTGCGGTACATGTTTGATATAGTCAACCGCTGTACTGACATCGATTATCTTCAAAAGGTATGTAACTAATTAGTTTATTTAATTTAGATTAAATTGGATGTTCTAATCTTTTGCACCTAAATATGACATTAACACTTAAAATTGAACTTCTCTAATCTTTTGCACCTAATTATGAATTATATACTTCAACTATGCATAAAGTAAGTGGTGTGTTTTAGTTTTGCTCCTATATGTAACATGTAGGTAGTTTTGGGAAGTGAAATAGCTCAAATTCACAAAAAACGACCCCGAAACGAACCTAAAAATTGAACTTCTAATCTTTTACACCTAAATATGACATTAACACTTCAACTATGCATAAAGTAAGTGGTGTGTGTTAGTTTTGCTCGTATATGTAACATGTAGGTAGTTTTGGGAAGTGAAATAGCTCAAATTCACAAAAAACGACCCCGAAACGAACCTAAAAATTGAACTTCTAATCTGTTGCACTTAAATATGACTTATATACTTCAACTATGCATAAAGTAAGTGGTGTGTGTTAGTTTTGCTCCTATATGTAACATGTAGCTAGTTTTGGGAAGTGAAATAGCTCAAATTCACAAAAAACGACCCCGAAACGAACCTAAAAATTGAACTTCTAATCTTTTGCACCTAAATATGACATTAACACTTCAACTATGCATAAATTAAGTGGTGTGTGTTAGTTTTGCTCCTATATGTAACATGTAGGTAGTTTTGGGAAGTGAAATAGCTCAAATTCACAAAAAACGACCCCGAAACGAACCTAAAAATTGAACTTCTAATCTTTTGCACCTAAATATTACTTATAATACTTCAACTATGCATAAAGTAAGTGGTGTGTGTTAGTTTTGCTCCTATATGTAACAAGTAGGTAGTTTTGGGAAGTGAAATAGCTCAAATTCACAAAAAACGACCCCGAAACGAACCTAAAAATTGAACTTCTAATCTTTTGCACCTAAATATGACATTAACACTTCAACTATGCATAAAGTAAGTGGTGTGTGTTAGTTTTGCTCGTATATGTAACATGTAGGTAGTTTTGGGAAGTGAAATAGCTCAAATTCATAAAAAACGACCCCGAAACGAACCTAAAAATTGAACTACTAATCTTTTGCACTTAAATATGACTTATATACTTCAACTATGCATAAAGTAAGTGGTGTGTGTTAGTTTTGCTCGTATATGTAACATGTAGGTAGTTTTGGGAAGTGAAATAGCTCAAATTCACAAAAAACGACCCCGAAACGAACCTAAAAATTGAACTTCTAATCTTTTGCACCTAAATATGACATTAACACTTCAACTATGCATAAAGTAAGTGGTGTGTGTTAGTTTTGCTCGTATATATAACATGTAGGTAGTTTTGGGAAGTGAAATAGCTCAAATTCACAAAAAACGACCCCGAAACGAACCTAAAAATTGAACTTCTAATCTTTTGCACCTAAATATGACATTAACACTTCAACTATGCATAAAGTAAGTGGTGTGTGTTAGTTTTGCTCGTATATGTAACATGTAGGTAGTTTTGGGAAGTGAAATAGCTCAAATTCATAAAAAACGACCCCGAAACGAACCTAAAAATTGAACTTCTAATCTTTTGCACTTAAATATGACTTATATACTTCAACTATGCATAAAGTAAGTGGTGTGTGTTAGTTTTGCTCGTATATGTAACATGTAGGTAGTTTTGGGAAGTGAAATAGCTCAAATTCACAAAAAACGACCCCGAAACGAACCTAAAAATTGAACTTCTAATCTTTTGCACCTAAATATGACATTAACACTTCAACTATGCATAAAGTAAGTGGTGTGTGTTAGTTTTGCTCGTATATGTAACATGTAGGTAGTTTTGGGAAGTGAAATAGCTCAAATTCACAAAAAACGACCCCGAAACGAACCTAAAAATTGAACTTCTAATCTTTTGCACTTAAATATGACTTATATACTTCAACTATGCATAAAGTAAGTGGTGTGTGTTAGTTTTGCTCCTATATGTAACATTTAGGTAGTTTTGGGAAGTAAAATAGCTCAAATTCACAAAAATCGTCCCCGAAACGAACCTAAAAATTGAACTTCTAATCTTGTGCACCTAAATTTGACATTAACACTTCAAGTATGCATATATAACATGCATGTAGTTAGTTTTGGGCCGTAAAATAGCTCAAATTCACAAAAATCGACAAAATCAACTCGAAAATTGGTTGTTTAATTAGCTAATTGCAAGAGTTAGTTGTTATTATATATTGTAAATGTTTGACTCGATCTTATTAATTTATTATATTCATATTATTGCAAGGTTTACATGGATAACGACGCACCAAGGTTGGATGAATTCACAATTGAAGAATTGGATGAAGTTCGAAACAAGTTGGCAACCTATATTTGTGAAGATTGTCTATGATACATTGGTTAGGATTTTGCAAGAACTAGCTAGAAGTTCGAAACAAGTTGGCAAGCTATTTGGTTGTTGCGTTAATGTAGCTTTTTGTATTAGAATTAATATAATTTTGCCTTAATATGTACTCTTTAACATTATTATTATTATATATATATATATAATTATTACATATATAATTGGGAACTCTATATATATATATATGCATTATGAGGTTTGTAATATAGTACAAAGCAAAGCAGCAACGAAGCAGCGACACAGGGAACGAGCGCATATATAATATTATATAGCTGAATTTTAACAAAAAAAAAATTACAAAAGGGCTGCGGTTAATAGAGAAAACCGCAGCCCTTGGCCAAATAAGGGCTGCGGTTAATTGGGAAAACCGCAGCCCTTAATCACCAAGGGCTGCGGTTTTCCCTTTTAACCGCAGCCCTTATTTGGCCAAGGGCTGCGGTTTTCTTACGACCGCAGCCCTTAATTCTCGAAGGGCTGCGGTTCTGTATATTAAGGGCTGCTACTCTAATTGCTACGGTCAAAAAACGTAGCCCTTAGGCCACTTTTGACCGCAGCCCTTAGCCTTTTTTCCACTAGTGCCTTCTTTTCTTCACATACATCGTTCATTACTCTAGAGCTTCCTATATACTTCCCCTGCTCACCATGCCAAACCCATACGTGGTATTGATGCCTAAACCCACGGCGAAAGACATGCTCCCTAAGCAAATGTATACTACTAACTGTGCTCACATTTCTACAATCGACACAAGGACAATAAAAGTCGACTGCTCCAGAGGATGCTTGATATTGTAATGCAGATGTACAGAATTCCGAGACCCCATTCACAAACTCAATCGATTCACGACTACCATACATCCAAGTACGATCCATCTCATTCATGAAGACCTCTAATAATTAAACACAACCAATAATTATAATGCATCAATCATTATTTAAGTACATACACTCACATATTCAAATCACACACGTATAGAGCAAGCTAAGATAGTGACATGTTCAAATGTATGCATGCAGCCGAAGGTCCTTATCACTCCAACCTAACCCATCCTTGGACGTCTAATCTCACTAGTGAATATATGCCAACTTTTCAATTCAAAGGAAAATCCGGCAGCATTTCCCTACAGTTCTCCAAGTACACAATGTAGATAATTGCTTATCTACATATGTACCCAGAGAACAATGTAGAGAAACGATAAGCCAAGACTTTCCTCAGAATTGAAAAGAAGACATACATTCACCACCTAAGTGAGATCAAACGTCCAAGAACAGTCCCAAACCGGGGACTATTCAAGACTTAATCCTAATGAGTAAGTCTTGAACGGGTATCTAGGCATATGATGATGATTCAAACAACTTGTAGATTTCATAGCTAAATTACATTGCGTTTTCATACAATCTCATATCAAGAAATATACATACATTATCATATCTTACTCAAATTGGAACACATGATAATTTTTCCTCATCAACATCTAACGAAAAACAAGAAAATTAGGCTAATTACCTCTCAACACCAAAGAGGACCAATGATGAGAAGAGAGATAGTTTTGCCTTCCTTAGCTTCTTTTTCCTACAATTAACAAATCACACACGGTACATTAATCACATAATTCAATTGAGAAAAGCAAAACTAACTAAAAACCTAGATTAATTCACCATAAACTACACAAAATTGATAATGTGCCCACCCCCTGCAAGCCCTCCCTAGCCCTCCCCCACCCTCGCGCCCAAAGATCCCCATTCCTCCCCCCACCCTCGCCGCCCCCTCCCCCACCCCTACCAAGTACCCACAGCCTTCCCCCACCCCCCGCCCAAAGACCCCCACCCCTACAATCACTGTTTCAGCTAATACAAGCACATTTTACAACAAAAAATAGAAGTTGATTTCAAAATCCAATGAAATTAAACAAATTAATTAGAGAAATAAAAAAGAGGAGAAAGAGTGAGAGGGGAATTACTGAAAGAGAGTGAGAGAGGGGATGCTCCACAAACAATGCAGTAGTGGAGGAGAGAAGAGAAGAAGGAGCGCAAGGTGGTGCAACTGCGTGGTGGTGGAGCACTGGTGGTGGCGTCGATGCAGTAGAGGAGAGAATGAACCAATGCGTGGTGCACTGGTCGTTGCTGTGCTGAGTTGATGCGTCGTCGTGGCGGTGCGTGCTGGTGGTGCGTGAAATGCGTGGTGGTGGCGCACTGGTGGTGGGTCAATGTGGTGGCGGAGGTAGGGTTTCGCGCAAGGAGAATTTTGCTCGTGAATTTTGTCTAAGGGAGGCAAATTGAAATGGGGGTACTGTATTGTATGCGCGCAAAAATAATTGAATCAAAAAAAAAAGGAAAGTGAAGGGCTGCGGTTAGCCTAAAAACCGCAGCCCTTCATACAGTACGAAGGGCTGCGTTTTCTTGTTAACCGCAACCCTTCACTAAAAGGGCTGTGGTTTCCTTGAAAACCGCAGCCCTTAATACACGAAGGGCTGCGTTTTAAAAAAAATTCAGCCCTTCCAGCGCAGCCCTTCCTTTATTTTCCCCTAGTGATCAACTCAAGAAATTTTAAGTGTAAAACACAACCAATTCTTTGATTGGTAAAAGTAATCCAATTCTTTAGCATGAACTATGTGCGGCCTGATTCCTATTTGGATACGTAGGCAATCTTGTACAAGGTTCCCCCCTTCATTAATCAAAACCTCCTTCGGTTCATACAAGTCTAAAGCAAAATAATAATAAAATATTAATTAATAGTTTATTATTCGCGACCTGTTTTCGCACTTAATAGTTGGTTCTTGCTTTTTATATAAAAATAGTTTGCGGCGCTGTCGCGCCAGACGGCGCCGCACGCACCTCTTCGCGTCTAGCGCACTACTCTGTTGTGCTGCTGGTTCGATCGTTCTTCCGGCATTCGTTACGATGCTAAAAAAAAAATACGACAACAAATTTTTGCGACATATTTAGGCTCACTTCGGTCTAAATAAAAATAAACTTTGTTTTTATTATTATTGCTGAATGAAAAATAAAACATGAAACATAAGTTATGACTATTATATAAAATAACTATGTGGCATGCAAGCCTTATTGAAAGCAATAAATCAGCATAAAAACAATAACTAAAAAAAAAAAGCAAGTAATAATTTAAAGGCATTGTTGCAATCAGTCCTTCTTTTCCTTCCCCTTCTCAGCCTTTTCTACCTCTTTGGTAGAAGTTTCTCCCTTTTCCATCTGTAGCTTTGGTCTAGGTGCCTTTCTCTTTTCCCAATACACCATCGGTTCCTTCCCTTTGCCTGTAGGAGCGTCTGTCTGTCGAGTCGTCCTTCCTGCGTCAGTCCTTTCCCTGATTACTACACCTCCTAAGCGTAGTATTCTTTTCGTTGGTGCCACCCGTGGTCCAAGTCGTTCCCGCGCCGGTACTTCCTTCGGCCCTAAACGTTCCTTCACAGAGGAAGTTTTAATAACAGGTTTCTGGCTGCTCTTCCCTGCAGATAAGTTTCCAGCTGCTTTCTTGCCCCTATTACTCGAACTCTCTAAAGTTTTCCCAACGGTGCGTGGTTTAAATTTCCGCTTCTTAGTCACTTCAGCGGATTCCTTCTCCCTTATCTCTTTCCTCACAACAGGGTCTCTAGTCAGCATCCATACTATATAACTCTTAGACAACTTTTTAGATTCTAATCTTTCCTAGGTATACCGAATTGGGCGCTCTCCCTAATATTTCTCCCACTTCCTAATTCCACTCCAGGTCAGACCATATATTTTGGGTGCAATAGTGTCCTCTGCAGGAATTTTGACAATACCCATACTGTCTCAGTACCCTCGAAGTAAAATAAAACTCTTAGACTACACAACCTCACATAGGGAGAATCGTCACGAATACCTACGATGGAGCCAATTTTCCACCATGGCACTACCCACTTGACACTCAGCTCGTCATCCCCAAAGAAAAAGGTCCAGTCTTCAAAAGATTTTTTAGTAAAAATCTTCATCCTGCCGATGAAGCCCTTTTTATTATACCTCTTCATATTCTCTGGAAGAACAATCAGTCTCAAATGTTCCATCAGCCAGATCTGCATCAACAGAGAAAATATATTATTGTTGCTTCCCGACGAGTAATAATACATATATACATACTATTTTATTATTGCTTCTTAATGAGTAATAATACATCCAATACCTTTTTTATTATTGCTTCCTGACGAATAGTAATATGAAAGAGTAATCATGTACGCAATATTGCTTCCTAACGAGTAATACCAAGTACGACGTATATTATTATTGCTTCACATCGAGTAATAGTAATCACATCACCTAACGTGCGCCAGACAACGCCTTTGCGCTAGACGCAAAACGTTGCACCCAGCGCACGTTCCTGTTCGATGTTTTTATTTTTGTTTTGTTTTTTTGGGATGTAATATCATAATTCCATTATTCATTCTAGTCGTACTAATTAGAAAAATTATTATATATTATTACTTCGCATAGAGTCATAATATATCCAAATAAACAAGCAAAAATAAATTCTTTGGTTCATGACTAAAAATATATTTTTACCTGCAATAGTAGGGGGCTCCCTGAAAATTGCCCTTTTGGGTCCTTCTTCACAGCATCCAGATTGGAAATCATCTCCCCTACGCACAGCGGCATCGGAGTTCGGCCTACCTCCAGCTGCTCTGCTACAGTAATCAGGGAAGCAAAACCAGCACCTTTGTCCCCATTCACAAACAGGAAACGACTAAGCAGGCAAAATACCAACGCCCGCATACGATATGTCTGCCTAGCCCTTTCAGTAGGAGGGCTATACATGGCAGCTAATCTAGTCAAATTCACCCTCCTCTCATAAACAATTTCAGATATATTTTCTTCCTTCAAATCCATAAACCTTTCACAATCCTTAAAAAAATAATCCTCCAAACTAGGGACACAGGGTAATTGACTACAAGGCCAGTCAATTATAGCACCAAATTCCTCGGGAAAAAATAGTTAACTCATGATTCCCAAAGCAAAAACAATGATTGGTAACATCCCAAAAATTAACAGATGCATAAAGGAAATTATAATCCAATTACACAAACCTTAGGGATGCCAGCACATGCAATGGTCACCTTTCCAGTTCTTGCGTCTCAGCATTGGTCAGCGCCGACAGCCACCCACTCATCATTGGTTCAAAAGCCATAGCAAACAGCCAAAAAATTGCAGAGAAGTATTGTAGAGAGAAATAATGCTGAACTCGTAATACTGAAATAACGCACGTATTCTTCTATTTATAATAACTTCGCATTCCAACCCAAAAATGGATTCGGATACAGCATAGCAGACGGAAAACGCGTCACACGCTAAACCTGCGCCTAGCGCAGGACAGTGCGCCAGACGCAGAGTTCTGCGTCAGACGCAAGGGCTGCGCCACGCGCAACATGCATGCGCGCAGCGCACATATCCCCTCATATATATTGATTCAGATTATCACACATATCACACGATTTTGGGCCACTCCACTTATAATTTTTGGTTCATTTAAAACCCACTCGCACAACCCCTTCTCTCTGTCCTTTTATTTTCTTTTTTTTGTTGGGAGAAGGTCGGCTACGCTCCATTCAAACTTTTTAAAACAAATCATGTTTCATTCGAGTCAGTCACATTGAAAGCGTTGTCGTGCACCCATACGTTGCATTTTTGGATATGAGTCACATTGCTAGCAAAATTCCATCAACAACATAAAAAGGCAACACCAATGAAATGACAGTTTGAACAAAACGTGCAATACATATCAATGTGCAAAATATATATATCATAACAAAAGTGCAAGACACAGGTACACAAGAACAAAACAACGCAGAAATCTAAGAAGAGGCCGGATCCTACTCCCTCGAAGAGGAATCCTCCGGCTCCTCGATCCGGACCCCCACTCGACTCGCCCATATGATAGCCTATCCCAGGTTGTATGGAAGGATGCATAGGCGGCCGCATGGGAGGCATCTGCTGCATCGGAGAAGGCCCATAACATGGATCGGGCCTGACACCCCCCATAAAATCCATACTTCCCATGCCGAACTGCCTAGTAAACGAGCCCATCTGAGGCCTCTCAGATGTCAACTCTCGAGGAGTATGGGTCGAAGTCCTAGACTGAGTGGATATCCTCACCTCGGGACGAGGCCCGCTCTCATGAGGACAAGGCTGCACAAAATGTCACAATGCATTAGCAAAACAAGTGCAACAAGGGGAAAACAACAATCAAAGCACAGTATTTTAGTGTACCTGGCTATGCGCGTCGCTACGACGATAGGACATGCTCCTCTTTAGCTTCGCCATCCCATGCTTCAGCGAGTCAACCACTTGGAGAATATGGACGACAGTCTCCCGAGGAACCTGAAAATAAACAATGCATAAGCCACTACAAACAAAATAAATAAACGAAAGTTCCTGACTTTCAACACTAACCGAGCTCACATGGGATAGCATAGCACGAACAGGGTGCTGCTCTGCCTCTGGGGCAACATCAATCATCTGCTCAACAGGCCCGGAATCTCCAACGTACTGAATTCTCATATCCGAAACGAATGAGATACGAGCCGCAGCAGCTTCCTGACAAAAGAAAACGATAACGGTCAATGTTTTGATCATGTCAAAATGAGCAAGAATAAGCAAATTCAAGGTCCATACCTCGTTAAACATGACAGGAGGAGTCAAGCGAGGCATGAGGTCAATCTGGTAATCACGATCACAAAAATGAAGTCGTGGTAGCTTGCCCGAAGCGCCGCCCCTCCCTCAACAGCCCGAACGAGAGCATCCTTGTCCATCGTAGTGACAGGGGGGTCATGAGGCACCAACAATAGCAACGTACCGTCATACTGACGTGTCACCCGCTCGCCCAGGTACCACACAGGGTGCCCCTCCCCATAGAGAATGACCCTCTCACGGGTCAGAAGGCGAGTTCCATGAGCCCAATCAGGCATATCCGGAAACGACGCCCAAGGATAAAAAGTAACCTGCAGAACAAAGAGAAGTTAGCATTTGCTACATGCACGGAAACATGAGGGTGGTTCACTACGATTACCTTGTCGTCCTTGACTCGCCGAATGGCCTTCTGAACACTCTCCACGCCATATCGTGTCCTCTTGCACTGCACTGAGGAAAGGCCGGCAGGAAAAGAGCGATCAAAAACCCTTTCCGGGGCCAATCCTAGTATGTACTCATAAAACTAGATCTACAACGAAAAAATCACATCAGGTCCAGTCGGGATAGCAAAATAAAAGACAGACAGCATATTAGATCATACCTCTAGAAGTCTCCACGGACCGAAGAGGGAGACCGGGTCACCATCCCTCAACTGCCTGCAAGCAGTGTGCAGACAAGACAAAAGGCTACAATAGCCTAACTCGGCCCAATCAAAGGTCGACACTTCAGACAGGTTTTCCAGAGACATCAAGTATTTCGTCGAAACACGCGATCCCCTGTCAGTACGTAGTAGGCCATTGATAGCCAGCCATAGTACAATGCGTACCTTCTGCTCCTCAGAAGTGCCCGATGTAGTAAGTCCCTCGGCCACCAATGACCGAGAAGCATATGACGAGCCCGGAGGAAGAGTGTTGGCACCTCAGCCAATTCAATTTCCGACCGCTGTCGTGCTAAACGACAACGACTCACCCAACGGTACCCAGGCCCCGGTGAAGGATAAGCCGGAGATCAAAGAGAAATCCAGCGGGGTGATGGTCTACTCTCCCCGACGTGTGTGAAAGGAGTTGGTGGTATCCCACCACCACTCCAGCAGGCCGCAGACCACGATGTGGGAGGAATGAACGTCTCCCAGGCTCTCATAAACATCTAGGAAAGAGGATAGACCACTCTGCTCAATCAGAACAGCTCGATCCCGGTGCTTTTCAACCTTCTTGAGCCAATCAAAGTCAAAAGCGCCAAAATGACGAGTCCTACCCTCATCCTGCGAATGTAAGTAAAATTAACGAAAATGCCTAGAATTTAACCTAAAACGAGGACGACATAAAACGGATACTTACAACGCCAGAGAGCGGTCGGTGCAAAACATGGTGCTCTGGATCAAAATGCAGTCGATCAGGAGTCCACCCTCATCTTTCCACGCCTTCCTAGTACGTGAAGCAGCCCTATCATCGTCCTCTCTACCCGAATCTTCCGACGACATGCTAATCGGATTGAAAATCACAAATAAGACTTAAATCAAAGAGTTCCCGACTCTAACATAAATTACCAGATTTCATGAATCGGTAATTTCCAATTCCAAAACCGCTTCAAAGCGTCAGCACTACATGAGATTCCCAGAATCCATTTCAGTTATCACATGCAGATTATAGCAGAAGAATAAATCATCACCTAGAGCATGATTTCTACCAGCAACAAATCCACACATTCAAAGTTCACCTAAGCATGTTTCTAGGTTCCAAACTTAGAAATTATGCTAATTCTATTCCTAAGATTCATAATCTGAGCATTGTCATCAAGTTCAAAATTCCCCCTAAACATGTTTCTAAGTTCCAGATTTAGAAACCACATTAAACACAATATAATTCTAGATTCATGATCTAAAGAATTATCGAACTACAAATTTAACAAAGAACTCACATGGAACGAGTATCAAACTCGCGAAGAACAAGAAAATTCGCCGAAAAACTCGCCGAAAAATTCACCGGAGTTCAAGTAAGGCGGCACACGTCACCAGAAATAGCGGCCACAGTCACGTTTCCGCCCCACATGCACCGAAGAAAAAAGAGCAAAATCGCGGAAAATAAGAAAATAAAAAAAAGCTGCAGAAAAAAAAATTGCGAAAGAACAAGGGAACTAACCGGAAAAAGTCGCCGGCAAATCGACCGGAGCTGTCAAGACTTTGCCGGAAAATGGCCCGGAAATGGGTCAAAGAATTCGCACCCCAAACCCCTTGAAAACCGTTCGAAAATTCCCAAAAAGTTCACAAAAATAACAACCAAGTGAAAATAATTACTCCTCTAGCTTAGATCTGAAAAATCTAACAAGTTTGAACCTTTGAAATGAAAAAATGGAGTTTCGAAGTATGAGAGGAGAGGGAGAAGTGAAAACGGCGGAGAAAGAAAGATATGGGGAAGAAAGAGAAGTGCCCGTGCCTTTTTTAGGTCTTTTCAAGACCTGCGCTCCGCGCGCCAGGCGCAGAGACAAAACGTGCATCTGACGCACAAATCTGCGACCAGCACAACATCCCACGCCAAGCGCAGGCATGTGCGTCTGTCGCACATTTCTGTACAGTAGGCTTGGGGGCTTCTTAGCCAGGTGGGGCCCACACGCTTTGTTATTTCACTAGGAACAATACAAGAGGGGGGGTGAATTGTATGTGGAGAAATAAACGTAACTTTTTGCGAAATTTTAAACTTAAACAATGAAACAAGCTAAAGGAACACAGAGAATTTTTACGAGGAAAAACTTCTTGGGCCCAGCAAGAAGAAACAACCTCGACCACTAGGGATTTTAAACTCAACTCTTTCACTAATTAGGCCAAACAACTTTGTTACAACCTAATTCTACTCACGGGCCACACCTTGAGTTCCTAAACTCAAGTTCCTGAACAACTGTTCCCTTAACAGCTGTTCCTCTCAATTTCACTTGAAGTTTTATCACTTTAACTCGCTTTACTCAAAGCTTCTCTCTAACAGAACTTCACTCAAAGTCCCCTTACCCCAAAAACCAAAATACAATAGATCAAATAAACTTAGTGGAATTAGAGTAAGAAGGCAAAGAACAAATGGCTTTTATGAGAGAATGAAGGCACTGACACTTTACTTAGTTAAACTCACTAATTCACTTGGTCATACACAAATTGGAACTTAATTAGACATTAATATTTATAGTGGTAATAACTTAGAACGTGGGATTAAAACATGTGTTAGTGATAAAACCATTATCCCATGATGTTCCTTACCCGTAGGAACACGTTCCTCATTCAGCCCATGATCTCCATGATCACTGTTAAACGTGGGAGATAATTGTGTTACTGCTCCCTTAATTTTAGCAACCACTTAAAGCCTTAATTCGAAAATCTGATTTAATTAAAAAGCATTTTAATTATTAAAACCAAAATAAAATCCTTTTACCAAAAATATTATCTTTAAAATATTTTCCATAAAAACTGAAAAGGATATTTATTATCTTTATAGAGACAAATCAAGATCTTGTGTATTCCCCCATCCCTCGCTTTGACAATCGGTATCGATTGTTGAAGCCAAGGCTTCAACCAAATTTTGGAAAGGGGGTCACAGGGGGGATTTTACCCCCAGCCCTCGCCCGTTCAATTTCCTCGAATGTGATCCCAACAGCTCGCAGTCATAGTCAAAGCTCGGGCTGAGGCTTCTTCACTTTCAATGGTGTTCTGTAGCTGTCTTCTCCTTAGCCAGGGAGTCTTGCATCAGTAAGGTTCATTGGTCACTTATGATATTGTCAAAAGACAGAGTTCTCTTTCTCTTTTCAACTGAGTTGATTCAACCAAGAATTCCACGATGACCAGGAAGTAGATCAACCCCATCCCGCCGCTCGTGCCCGCCCATTCTGTCTCGTCCTAAATGAATGAGAAAACATACACTCGTATCGTAAAGCTAAGTCAGTGAGGGGGCCCTTAACAATTAACTGTAACTAAATTTAAAGACTCTGACCCCTCCCCTTTCGAAATAGGAAGAATAGCGTAGTAAACATCGGGGAGCTGCTCTTGATGAAGAAGTTGAGTCCTCAAATGTGATATTAGCATTCATCTTGATGATGGTAGTGGTAAAGGATTCATACTCAGAAGTTAACGAGTTCACCGCTAAGGACTCCGTCCCACTACGCCTTTCCCTCAATGAGGAATCTACAAAGCATGCTGAAAAGCAGTGAGGCACCGGGCTTAGGGGAAAGATGGAGAAAGTGGCAGAAGGTTTGGTACCGAAGAAAAAGTCACTCGAAGTAGTCAGCCTATTAGCAGTGAAAGTAGAGAGCGCCGTTTGCCCTACACTTAAAAAAAAAACCTTACTGATGCAAGACTCCCTGGCTAAGGATCTTGAACCTAGCCCGATGAAACTTCAGCTTTTGCTTGTCAAAAGGGATGTTTATAAAGCTGTGCGGAGCTTCTTTAATCATGGTGAGCCTTTGGGGGGGGGCTCGCCTCCTGTTGATAAAAAGTGGTTTGGAGTCAAAGTAAGAATAGCAGGTACTATTTATGATGTCCCCGGGATTGTCAAAATGCGAAGTTTACTGTTTTCGAGAGTTAAAAGAATTTGATTTCTCGTTTGTTATAGGAGATTGGCTGCCCTGTTTTAAAACTTCCCCTTTTTTCAGTTCGGGCTAAATCCTGAAGAAAGCTAAAAAGCGCTGTTCTGCCCTGGGGAGAGCGGCTGAGACAAATCAAGATCTTGTGTATTCCCCCATCCCTCGCTTTGACAATCAGATGTTTCCTTAAATAAAACGGTTACCTAGAATCTAGGCATAAATTACTCAACAGACATAATTAAACCGTTGTAATGTTTCATCCTAGGTCTAGTTCCTTTTAATAGTTAGTTCCTTTAACTTATTAGTTAAGCGCCAGTTCGTCTGTTCCTTACAAAGGAACAAACGCTCATTCTCATTCTAAATTGCCATAGCTCCTTACCATTCTTACTCGTTCCTTTACAATGGAACTAGAAACTAAAAGCCTCGCTTTAGTCTTCGTGCTCCAATGCTGCTCCAGTACCAAATCTTGAAACATCTTCACTTAGTCTTCAAAATCCCAACTTGATTTATTCCTTGACTTAGTATTCTCTTTGTTCCTTTCATTGATACCTTGAAATTCATTCACTTAAACAACTCGTTAGTCCAATACTTAGTTTGCATCTTTGTTCCTTTGTCATCATCAAAACTAGGGTTCAACAATTTCCCCCTTTTTGATGATGACAACAAAGTTACAAACTAAGGAAAACAACAAATAACATAAGAGAATGAAAAAGATAAAATAATAATTTATATAATTTAATTAAGGCAGATTAAGAATTTTAATTTTTATGTGTTCATTTTTCATTTTTTATCATATTTTCAATGTGTTCAATTTGTAACTTAGTTTGTTCCTTATCTTTTCCCCCTTTGTCATCGTCAAAAAGATCAAACGCTTGGTGAGTTTGGGAAAACTGATATTTACAAGACCTTAAGACCATTAACAAGCACCAAAAAAATGGTTAAGTTAGGAACTTCAATGGTTAGTCTTGCTTAAACATCAATCACATAATACTAGCCATTCCAAGTAAGAAATTATGCACTCAAATCACAAACGAAGACAAATATAGCAAAAGTCATTTATATTTATAGCAATTGTTCCATTAAAATACAAAAGAGAAAAAGGAGAAAAGAAAAGAAACAAAAGCTAAGAGTTCTTGTTCCTTTAAGAGAAACAAGAACTAGACATTAGGAAGGGAAAGGGTATTGTGTTCCTCGACGACTTCTTCCTCAACCACTTCTTCCAACTTCTTCATCACCTCTCCATGTTGCCCATCAAGTTGCTGCTTCAAACTGTTAATGGCTTGGACCATCATCTCCATGTATTTTTGTTGTTCTATCACAGTATCACTAAGGACTTTCATTAAGCCCATCATCTTATCTGTTTTAGCATCTAAAGTCCAGTGAAGGTGATTGTAAAACTTAACCATATGTTGAGCAGGGAGACACACTTCATTAACCCAACCAAAATCATCCGAAGGAACTTGTTGCTTTCCCTTAGAACCAGAGGCAGGGGATGGTTTAGGTGGAGGAACTGGGGTGTTTTCTTGTGATGGGCCTGCTGTTCCTTTGAGAGAAACAGAAGGTGAGGTGGTGGTGTAAATGGAAGGAAGAAAAGGTGGTTGTGGTGGAAGGTCAGTGGATGTAGAGGAGAAAGGGTTTGGTTCTTTCATCTCAACCTTCAACTGTTCAAAACTGGAAGGAACAGAGAAGGATGAGGGAGAGATGGAAGGGATGGTGGTGAGGGTTACTGGTATTTTTGGTGAGGATGGAGGAGTAGGTTCCTTAGGTCGATTGTTATCCTGTTCCTCTGCATCAGATAGGACTAATGGAGAGTCTTTATTTGAAGGAACAGGGACAGTTTTAGCAGTTTTCAACCTAGTGTTATGTCTAACTCTTTTAGGAACGGGAGGAGAAGGCTTTTTGGCAACAGTTTTACGCCTCTTGGGTTTCTGTTCCTTTGATTCTGTAAGGACAGGAACTTGTTCCTCCAGTATTACTTCCACTGGTTCCTCTTCTACTGCCTTAGGCAGTTTTCTCTTGTGAGAGGAACTAGTAGCATTCCTCCCTTGAGTTAACACTCCATCTTGGACAGAGAGGTCCAAACCATACAAAGTATTTTCATTAAGAATATTACCTTGTTTTATACCCAAGGTAGGCCAACCTGTAGTTTTTACTTTAAAGTGAGAAAGAAGAGAGGTGATCAATGCACCATAGCCAACAACACAATGATTCTCAATGCAATGAGTTAGATGTTGGATAAAGAGAGAAGGGAAGTTTATTTAAATGTGGTGATCAAGGCAAAACATATAACACATATCCAAGAGACCCACCTCATTCCTCTTTTCAGTTCTAGGAATGAGTGCTCTCCAAATAAGATTTAAAAGAATTTTGTGGACAGGAGAGAGAAGATTGTTATTTATTTTGTTGTGGCCCGCAGTTCCCCCAAAGGATTCAACAATTTCATCTTGGGAGAAATTGGAAAAGGCGACAGTTCCTTTCCTCTTAAAATATAAATCAGTTCCTTGGCAAGGAACTTCCCATATTTTTGCTAAAGTTTCTTGGGAAAATTTAATTTTCTTCCCCCTAACTTCTGTAGTACATACTCCATCAGTGTTGATGAAGTTTGCACAAAATTCATCCATAGCTAAAGGAACTAAGGCATTATTATATGCGGTTTCAAACAGGTATTCCATACCATGTTCCTTTAGTATATCGGTTAATTCATTGAAACTAACTTTCTTGGCCCACTCCAAATCGACACAAAATCCTAAAACATACCTTGAATCACTTCGCTCCACTCTTTTCTTGGAGGAAGAAGCAGCAGTTCCTTTGGAAGGAACAGGTGTAGCTTCTTCTTCCCCCTCAACTAGTTCCGGGGTTTCTTCTTCATCATCTTCCCCAATCAGTTTTCTTATTCTCACACTTCTCCTAGGTGACTCTAATTTTTGCTCTTCTACCACCATTGTTGTTTCTTGAGAATTTTCGGCTTCTAGGGTTTTGGATGGAGAAGAGGGGTTTTCCATTTGAGAGGTTTTGGGAGTTTTTGCTTTTGGAAAAGGTGAATTGAGAGAGGTTTTTGCCATTTGGTGAAAAGAAATTGTGGTTTTATGTCGTGCGAAGAGGTGTGAAGGAGATGAACAATGGTGAAGTTGAAGCATTTAAGGAACACGGTTTTGGAATGGAAGAAGGAAGAAGATGCATGTAACAGTAAATGAAGAGTTACACGTGTAAAAATTAAAAGGATAAAAATAAAAATAAAAGATAAAAGTAAAAGAACAGATAAAAAGGAAATCATGACTTGATTAAATCTGATTCCTATATTTGTGGGATTTTTCGGATTTTTGATTTTTATGGACTTTTTAATTTATGGAAAGAAAATAAATTCTAAGGAACTTGTGCTATAGGATCAACTTATGCTAAATGTCAACATTCTTCATATCATGCATGTTTCTTTAACTTAGGAACAATAAGGGGAGTATTATGTGACATTTGTGAGTAGCTTTATTCCTTTGAATCCATGTATATGTTTTCAACATCTTAATTTGCAATGGTCTGAGGCAATTAATCACAGTCACTTAATATCACATAGAGTAAGACAAATCAATTCAGACATGGGGGATTGGAATAGGAACCATTACTTAAGTTTTATTATACCTAACTCAAGCCTTAATTTTTCATATCTATCTATTTGTAGAGGCTTAGTTAGTATATCAGCAATCTGATTTTCAGTTTGACAAAACTCAAGTTTAATCAAACATTTTTCTACATTTTCTTTTAGAAAGCGATGTCTGATATGTATATGCTTAACTCTTGAATGATGCACTGGATCTTTTGAAATACTAATGGCACTAGTATTCTCACAATAAATAGGAACACAATTAAAGATTATTCCATAGTCACAAAGTTGTTGTTTTATCCAAAGCATTTGAGAGCAACATGCAGCGACAGCCTACATATTTCGCCTTCAAGATGGATAAAGCAACTATGTTTTGTTTCTTGGTGCTCCAAGAACCTAAACTATGACTAAGAAATTGAACCATACCTGAGGTACTTTTCCTATTTACAAGATCTCCAGCATAGTCAGCATCAGCATATCCTCTTAACTCAAATGTATCACTTCATGGATAGAAAAGTCCAAGATCATATGTTCCTTTAAGATATCTAAGAATTCTCTTCACAGCAGTTAGATGAGACTCCTTGGGATTTCCTTGAAATCTAGCATACAAACCAACACTAAAAGCTATGTCTGGACGACTAGCAGTTAGATACAAAAGTGAACCAATCATGCCTCTATATTTTGTTTGATCAACACTTGTTCCTATGGAATCTTCATCTAATCTAGTTGAAGTTCCCATAGGAGTGTGATTTATCTTTGAATTTTCGAGGCCATATTTCTTTAACAGTTCCTTTATGTATTTTTGTTGGTGAATAATTATTCCTTTTTCAGTATGCTTAATTTGTAACCCAAGAAAGAAATTTAACTCACCCATCATACTCATCTCAAATTCATTACTCATAAGGTTTGAGAATTCTTTGCATAATGATTCATTAGTTGCTCCGAAGATAATGTCATCAACATATATTTGAACAAGTAGTATGTCAGTTCCTTTCGATTTTAGAAACAAAGTTTTATCCACCTTTCCTCTTTTAAAGTTGTTTTCTAAAAGGAACTTAGATAATCTCTCATACCATGACCTAGGCGCTTGCTTTAACCCATAAGGAGCCTTGTCAAGCTTGTAGACATGGTTTGGGAGATCATTACTTTCAAATCCAGGGGGTTGTTCAACATATACATCTTCATTTAAATAGCCATTTAGAAATGCACACTTGACATCCATGTGATACAGTTTAAATCCCATATAAGCAGCAAATGCAATTAGTATTCTAATGGCTTCAAGTCTAGCGACAGGAGCAAAGGTTTCTTCATAGTCAATTCCTTCTTGTTGATTATAACCTTTTACTACAAGTCTAGTTTTGTTCCTTACAATTGTTCCATACTCATCTAGTTTATTTCTAAACACCCATTTTAAGCCAATCACTTTTTGATGTTTAGAAGAGGGAACTAGATGCCATACCTTGTTTCTTTCGAACTCATTTAATTCAACTTGCATAGCAGTGATCCAATCAGAATCGGTTAAGCACTAGTGGAAAAAACCTCATCTGTCACTTAGTAACAGATGCGGTTTTTACAAAACCGCATCATAAAATCAATTAAAAAAATGGGAAGGAAAGCTGGGAGGAAAATCTGATGCGGTCCTCTTGTGGACCGCATCAGATTAGAAAACTGATGCGGTTTTTTTAAAATCTGATGCGGTTCCTAGGACCGGATCAGATTTTTCGGTTTTTTTCTAAAACAAAAACCCGCGTTTTACACCAGCCCATTTCCCCCACCATCACCAGTCCATTTCCCTCAATTGAACAGCCCATTTCCCGTTTAGTATAAAAGCCCCCCGAAACTAAATCCCTCATTTCTCACCCTCTCACTCGCCCCTTTTTTTTCTCCTAACCCTCTAAATCTCTCCAACTCCTCTGATCTAGGTTTGAGTCGCCATAACCCTAAACCAAAGAAAACCAGAGAAATGCACTCTCAGGCGAGCATCGATAATCTCTTGATTCAGGTGCTTGTAGATTTCAATCAATTAAACTCTCATTTCTTTGATTATCGCCGATATTCATGTGTTTGACGCTGATGCTCCAACTTCAACTTTAACCGCCATTGATGCATCTCCTCCTCCGCAAATGCAATCGGCAGAGTCGGTGAAGGAGGCGGCGAGTTCGCTGGATATTAGGGTTGGGAAGGTGTTCAAGGCATGGCGATCTAGGTTTGAGTCGGTGAAGGAGGCGGCGAGTTTGCTGGATATTAGGATTGTATTTTTGAGTTTTTTTAGATCTAGGTTTGTTTTCGTTAATTTTCATTTCAATTTTTTTTCCTTTTTTTTCGGTTTTTTAGATCTAGGTTTATTTTCGTTAATTTTCATTTCAGTTTTTTTCCTTTTTTTTCGTTTTTTAGGTCTATCGTTTTTTAGATCTATGGATGATATTCATGGCTGATTTTTCGTTTAATTTTCATCGCTGATTTGTCATTTGGCTTTCTACCTTCAATTGTGTATATTTAATTCCAGATCTTGTAATTTTTGCATGTAGATTGTAATTTTTTTAGTTTGGAATTAATGTGGATGTATTTCACTGAATTTTTAGTTGTATGCCAGTGTGTATTTTTAGTTTTAGTTTGGGATGTATGTGGCGGATTTTTCGTTTCGTTTCGTATACCAGTATTTTGGTGGAAAGCGGTGGAAATGTGGATATATTTCGTTTTGGTAGTGCAGACCTGTAGGCATGCAGGTCTGCAACTTTTTTTTTGACATACGTTTCAACAAACTGATGCGGTTCTTAGAGAAAACCGCATCAGTAAATTACATAAACTGATGCGGTTTTCCATAAGAACCGCATCAGTAAATCATTTACTGATCCGGTTTTTGACCGGATCAGTAAATGATTGGGAGCTGCTGCGAGCCCACCTGATGCGGACCAAAACCGCATCAGTAAGCCTGTTTTTGACCGCATCAGATGGGCTTTTTTCCACTAGTGAAGGCTTCTTCATGATTTCTTGGTTCTATCATTGATAAGAACGCATGAAATGCACAAAAATTCCTTAACTGAGATCTAGTTTGCGTACCTTTGGATATGTCACTTATTATGAGTTCCACTGGATGTGATTTTTTATGTCTCCAAGGTTTTGGTTGAAACTCTCTTATAGGAATAGGTTGTTCCTCTTGAGTTTCATGAGAGGATGAGGAGCTTTGTTCATTTGTTCCTCTTTCAGTATTTGTTGAATCAGTTCCTTCAAAATTTTCGTTCTTAGTAGGAACAGGAACAACTCCATCATCTTAAGGAACAGGAACATCATTGTTATGAATGTTTTCATCTACTTCGTCCCTTTCCTCTTTTATTTCTTCTTCCTTAATTGAATCTTCATCTTTCTCATTTGGTCGTACCAAGCCAATCTCAAAGTCATCAACTTGTTTGCTTGGATTAAAATTGTCAGATTCATCAAAGATTATGTGGATACTTTCTTCAACACACATAGTTCTTTTATTGTAAACTCTATAAACCTTACTATGTCATGAATATCCTAAGAATATTGCTTCATCACTCCTAGCATCAAATTTTCCAAGATTATCTTTCCCATTGTTATGAACAAAACATTTGCAACCAAATGTTCTGAAATGAGTAATATTGGGTTTCTTTCCAAAATAAAGCTCATAAGGAGTTTTGTTAATGATAGGTCTCATCATGGCACGATTTATTATGTGACAAGAAGTATTAACAGCCTCAGCCCAAAAGTTCCTTGGAAGTTCACTAGCAATTAGCATGGTCCTAGCCATTTCTTCCAAAGTTCTATTTTTCCTTTCTACAACCTCATTTTGTTGTGGTGTCCTAGGGGCAGAAAAATTATGATCTAGGCCATGGTTTCTGCTTAAGTCATCAAATTTATAATTTTCAAATTCTTTACCATGATCGGATCTAATGCATCAATTTGTGACCACTCAAATTTTGAACTCTTTTAGCAAAGACAAGGAACTCATCATAAGTCTCATCCTTACTAGAGAGAAAAATAACCCATGTGTACCTAAAGTAGTCATCAACAATAACTAACACATACCTCTTTCCACTTCTACTTTGAATTCTCATAGGGCCACACAAATCCATATGAATTAATTCTAAAGGTTTTGTGGTGCTCACAACAGTTTTAGATTTGAAAGAGGATCTAATATGCTTTCCTTTGGCACATGCATCACAAACTTGATTAATATGAAATTTTATAGATGGTAATCCCAAAACAAGATCTTTTGATCGAAGTTTGTCAAGTAATGAAAAGCTAGCATGTCCTAGACGCTTATGCCATAAGAGTAGATCATCTTCAATAACACTAAGGCATGTTAAATTGTTTTTAGGAACAAGATCAAGATCCACAATATATGTGTTCCCTTTCCTTGTTCCTTCCAAGATGACATTCTTAGAGTTTATGTTAACGATCAAGCATTTTTCACTATTAAATTTAACAACATTTCCCTTGTCACAGAATTGGGAAATGCTTAAAAGATTGTGCTTTAAACCTTGAACTAAAAATACATTATCAATGGAATGTGATGGTAACTTACCAACCTTACCCATGGCAACTATGTTACCTTTCTTATTGTCACCAAAAGTCACAATTCCACCTTCATAGGTTGAGAGTGAGAGAAACTTAGATTTGTCTCCTGTCATATGCTTAGAACAACCACTATCAAGATACCAAGTGTTGTTCCCCCTCACTCCAATTCAACCTGCAAAAATCAACTAGTTGTTAGTTGTAGGAACCCCTTATTGCGTGGGTTCCTATTCTTGACTAGCATTTGATTTGGCAACCCATTTCATGTTACTCATCCTCACATTTTTGCCAATCATTCCAGTTCTTAGTTGACATTGATTTATGTAATGACCTATCTTTCCACAGTACATGCAAATTTTATCACTAGGTAGGTCAACATATTTCTTATGCTTGTTCCTCTTCTTGTAGTTTTTAAAACCAATACCATCTCTTGTTTTAGTCTGCGGTCTCTCAATCCATTTAGGCACATCCATCACTTTGCCTCTGTTCCTTGCAACAACCAGTTCTTTCTTGAGATTACAGATATGTTCCTTTAAAACATTTGTCTCTTTATTCAAATTTTCGATCTCAGATCTGTAACCTTTCAAAGGAGTTGATCTAATATCAAAGAAACTTAGAACAGGGATAAATTCCTTTAAGTGTGAAATTTCTAAATTGATTAGATAATTTTCATTCTTCACACTCTCATATGATTCCTTGGTTTTTAAATTCTTATCAAATAAATCAAAGAACCTAGTTTCAACATGCGTTCTCATTTTCTTAAGCCATTCCATAAGTTCTTTACAAACTTTAACAGCTTGTTCAGTTTGCTCACGTTTTTCACGTTCATCTCTACATTCAAGAATTGCATCATAAAGAAGATCATAAATTTCAGGCCTAGTTTTGCCATCTAAGTCTGATTCAAGTCCATGTTGACTTACCTCAATATTTTCTTCATCTTCTTTTTCGTCAGTGTTTGCCATGAGGCAAAGATTAGCAGTTTCTTCAGTTTGTTGTTCTTCTTCCTCTTCAGTCTCTGAATCTCCCCAAGCTGCTATCATAGCCTTTCGAACGTTCGCTTTAGAGAAAAGTGCTTGGATTCCTTGTTCCTTTCTTTGGTCTTATCATTTTCCCAAAGTGGACAATCCTTGATGAAGTGATCTGTACTACCACATTTATGACAAGCAGCTTTGTTAGAAAACCTTTTAGTTTTACCTTTGAAGTTCCCATTCTTCATGTTCCTCTTCTTCTGAGTCAGAATCATCTTCATCATCTGCTTTGAGGGCAATGGACTTTGACTTAGAACTTTCACCATACTCAGTATCAAGGTGGAGCTCATGAGTCATAAGTGATCCAGCAAGCTGTTCCAAGTTGAACTTAGTGAAGTCTTTTATTTCTTGTAAAGCAGTGACCTTAGCCATCCATCTATCCTTAGGAAGACTCCTAAGAATTTTTCGAATCTGTTCCTCTGATGAAATAAACTTACCAAGAGAAGCTAACTCATTAATAATGTTAGTAAAACGAGTAAACATCTCTTGTATGCTTTCCTTAGTCTTCATGGAGAACAGTTCATATTGATTCATCAGTAAATCAATTTTAGATCTCTTGACTTCATTAGTTCCTTCATGGGTTACTTCTAGTAAATCCCATATTTGCTTTGCGGATTTGCATCCCATGATCCTATTGTGTTCATGGGGTCCAAGTCCATAATGCAACAGTTTAACAGCCATTGCATTTACTTCCATTTTTTCGAAATCAGCTTTGTCATATTCAGAGAAGGGTTTAGGAATTACCTCATTTTTGTCATTTGTAGTTATGACCTCAAAATCACCAACTTCAATGACTCTCCATACCTGGTAGTTTTCGGCCTTGATGAATATCTCCATTCTGTTCTTCCAGTAGGAATAGAACTTCCCATTAAACATAGGAGGCCTTTGCGTAGAGTAACCTTCCTCAAGTTTCTCGGTGGTATTCATTGTTCCTTGGATCTTTTTCTCAATAGGGTTTCCTATCTTTCGTGAGTTCTAGCTCTGATACCAATTGTTATTTCACTAGAAACAATACAAGAGGGGGGGTGAATTGTATGTGTAGAAATAAACGTAACTTTTTGCCGAATTTTAAACTTAAACAAAGAAACAAGCTAAAGGAACACAAGGAATTTTTACGAGGAAAAACTTCTTGGGCCCAACAAGAAGAAACAACCTCGACCACTAGGGATTTTAAACTCAACTCTTTCACTAATTAGGCCAAACAACTTTGTTACAACCTAATTCTACTCACGGGCCACACCTTGAGTTCCTAAACTCAAGTTCCTGAACAACTGTTCCCTTAACAGCTGTTCCTCTCAACTTCACTTGAAGTTTTATCACTTTAACTCGCTTTACTCAAAGCTTCTCTCTAACAGAACTTCACTCAAAGTCCCCTTACCCCAAAAACCAAAATACAATAGATCAAATAAACTTAGTGGAATTAGAGTAAGAAGGCAAAGAATAAATGGCTTTTATGAGAGAATGAAGGCACTGACACTTTACTTAGTTAAACTCACTAATTCACTTGGTCAGACACAAATTGGAACTTAATTAGACATTATTATTTATAGTGGTAATAACTTAGAACGTGGGATTAAAACATGTGTTAGTGATAAAACCATTATCCCATGATGTTCCTTACCCGGAGGAACACGTTCCTCATTCAACCCATGATCTCCATGATCACTGTTAAATGTGGGAGATAATTGTGTTACTGCTCCCTTAATTTTAGCAACCACTTAAAGCATTAATTCGAAAATCTGATTTAATTAAAAAGCATTTTAATTATTAAAACCAAAATAAAATCCTTTTACCAAAAATATTATCTTTAAAATATTTTCCATAAAAACCGAAAAGGATATTTATTATCTTTATAAAAATAAAATCTTTTCCTTAAAAAGATTTTCAATAAAATCATATTTTTCCTTAAATAAAACGGTTACCTAGAATCTAGGCATAAATTACTCAACAGACATAATTAAACCGTTGTAATGTTTCATCCTAGGTCTAGTTCCTTTTAATAGTTAGTTCCTTTAACTTATTAGTTAAGCGCCAGTTCGTCTATTCCTTACAAAGGAACAAACGCTCATTCTCATTCTAAATTGTCATAGCTCTTTACCATTCTTACTCGTTCCTTTACAATGGAACTAGAAACTAAAAGCCTCGCTTTAGTCTTCGTGCTCCAATGCTACTGCAGTACCAAATCTTGAAACATCTTCACTTAGTCTTCAAAATCCCAACTTGATTTATTCCTTGACTTAGTATTCTCTTTGTTCCTTTCATTGATACCTTGAAATTCATTCACTTAAACAACTTGTTAGTCCAATACTTAGTTTGCATCTTTGTTCCTTTGTCATCATCAAAACTAGGGTTCAACAATTTCCCCCTTTTTGATGATGACAACAAAGTTAAAAACTAAGGAAAACAACAAATAACATAAGAGAATGAAAAAGATAAAATAATAATTTATATAATTTAATTAAGGCAGATTAAGAATTTTAATTTTTATGTGTTCATTTTTCATTTTTTTCATATTTTCAATGTGTTCAATTTGTAACTTAGTTTGTTCCTTATCTTTTCCCCCTTTGTCATCGTCAAAAAGATCAAACGCTTGGTGAGTTTGGGAAAACTGATATTTACAAGACCTTAAGACCATTAACAAGCACCAAAAAAATGGTTAAGTTAGGAACTTCAATGGTTAGACTTGCTCAAATATTAATCACATAATACTAGCCATTCCAAGTAAGAAATTATGCACTCAAATCACAAACGAAGACAAATATAGCAAACGTCATTTATATTTATAGCACTTGTTCCATTAAAGTACAAAAGAGAAAAAGGAGAAAAGAAAAGAAACAAAAGCTAAGAGTTCTTGTTCCTTTAAGAGAAATAAGAACTAGACATTAGGAAGGGAAGGGGTATTGTGTTCCTCGACGACTTCTTCCTCAACCACTTCTTCCAACTTCTTCATCACCTCTCCATGTTGCCCATCAAGTTGCTGCTTCAAACTGTTAATGGCTTGGACCATCATCTCCATGTTCTTTTGTTGTTCTATCACGGTATCACTAAGGGCTTTCATTAAGCTCATCATCTTATATGTTTTAGCATCTAAAGTCCAGTGAAGGTGATTGTAAAACTTAATCATATGTTGAACAGGGAGACACACTTCATTAACCCAATCAAAATCATCCGAAGGAACTTGTTCCTTTCCCTTTGAACCATAGGCAGTGTATGGTTTAGGTGTAGGAACTGGGATGTTCCTTTGAGAGAAACAGAATGTGAGGTGGTGGTGTAAATGGAAGGAAGAAAAGGTGGTTGTGGTGGAAGGTTAGTGGATGTAGAGGAGAAAGGGTTTGGTTCTTTCATCTCAACCTTCAACTGTTCAAAACTGGAAGGAACAGAGAAGGATGAGGGAGAGATGGAAGGGATGGTGGTGAGGGTTACTGGTATTTTTGGTGAGGATGGGGGAGTAGGTTCCTTAGGTGGATTGTTATCCTGTTCCTCTGCATCAGATAGGACTAATGGAGAGTCTTTATTTGAAGGAACAGGGACAGTTTTAGCAGTTTTCAACCTAGTGCTATGTCTAACTCTTTTAGGAACGGGAGGAGAAGGCTTTTTGGCAACAATTTTGCTCCTCTTGGGTTTCTGTTCCTTTGGTTCTGTAAGGACAGGAACTTGTTCCTCCAGTATTACTTCCACTGGTTCCTCTTCTACTGCCTTAGGCAGTTTTCTCTTGTGAGAGGAACTAGTAGCATTCCTCCCTTGAGTTAACACTCCATCTTGGACAGAGAGGTCCAAACCATACAAAGTCTTTTCATTTAGAATATTACCTTGTTTTATACCCAAGGAAGGCCAACCAGTAGTTTTTACTTTAAAGTGAGAAAGAAGAGAGGTGATCAATGCACCATAGCCAACAACACAATGATTCTCAATGCAATGAGTTAGATGTTGGATAAAGAGAGAAGGGAAGTTTATTTGAATGTGGTGATCAAGGCAAAACATATAACACATATCCAAGAGACTCACCTCATTCCTCTTTTCAGTTCTAGGAATGAGTGCTCTCCAAACAAGATTAAACAGAATTTTGTGGACAGGTAAGAGAAGATTATTATTTATTTTGTTTTGGCCAGCAGTTTCCCCAAAGGATTCAACAATTTCATCTTGGGAGAAATTGGGAAAGGCGACAGTTCCTTTCCTCTTAAAATATAGATTAGTTCCTTGGCAAGGAACTTCCCATATTTTTGCTAAAGTTTCTTGGGAAAATTTAATTTTCTTCCCCCTAACTTCTGTAGTACATACTCCATCAGTGTTGATGAAGTTTGCACAAAATTCATCCATAGCTAAAGGAACTAAGGCATTATATGCGGTTTGATACAGGTATTCCATACCCTGTTCCTTTAGTATATCGGTTAATTCATTGAATCTAACTTTCTTGGCCCACTCCAAATCGACACAAAATCCTAAAACATACCTTGAATCACTTCGCTCCACTCTTTTCTTGGAGGAAGAAGCAGCAGTTCTTTTGGAAGGAACAGGTGTAGCTTCTTCTTCCCCCTCAACTAGTTCCGGGGTTTCTTCTTCATCATCTTCCCCAATCAGTTTTCTTATTCTCACACTTCTCCTAGGTGACTCCAATTTTTGCTCTTCTACCACCATTGTTGTTTCTTGAGAATTTTCGGCTTCTAGGGTTTTGGATGGAGAAGAGGGGTTTTCCATTTGAGAGGTTTTGGGAGTTTTAGCTTTTGTAAAAGGTGAATTGAGAGAGGTTTTTGCCATTTGGTGAAAAGAAATTGTGGTTTTATGTCGTGCGAAGAGGTGTAAAGGAGATGAACAATGGTAAAGTTGAAGCGTTTAAGGAACACGGTTTTGGAATGGAAGAAGGAAGAAGATGCATGTAACAGTAAATGAAGAGTTACACGCGTAAAAATTAAAAGGATAAAAACAAAAATTAAATATAAAAGTAAAAGAACGGATAAAAAGGAAATCATAACTTGATTAAATCTGATTCCTATATTTGTGGGATTTTTCGGATTTTTGATTATTATGGACATTTTAATTTATGGAAAGAAAATAAATTTCAAAGGAACTTGTGCTATAGGAACAACTTATGCTAAATGTCAACATGCTCTACACCATTTGTCAACAGCTCAGCCCTATGGAGCGGGATACAAATGCTGAACACCATTTGTCTTGGAGCTGGACAACCAACAGCTTAGCTCTGTGGAGTGAGATACAAATGCTCTACACCATTTGTCTTGGAGCGGGACAGCCAACAGCTCAGCCCTGTGGAGCGGGAAACAAATGCTCTACACCATTTGTCTTGGAGCGGGACATCCAATAGCTCAGCCTTGTGGAGTGGGATACAAATGCTCTACACCATTTGTCTTGGAGCGGGTCAGTCAACAGCTCAGCCCTGTGGAGCGGGATACAAATGCTCTACACCATTTGTCTTGGAGTGGGACAGCCAACAGCTCAGCCTTGTGGAGCGGGACAGCCTATAGCTCTACACAATTTATCTCATTTTCACCTATCATCTCATTTTTGCAAACTTACAATTACTTTGCAAATATGTTTCATGTATGTTTGTTCCTAAAGCTTTTGCTTGTTTTGCAGGTACAGGCGTAAAAGAATGATTTTGGATTGCAGAGCATCTGAAATCATTCTCCGTCCCGACACGTGTACTTTGACTTTCGGTTTTGCAAACCTCAGTCAAAGTGGGGGCTTCTGTAGACACATAATCGTGTCTCCCCATTGGTCCAATGATGAAATATACCGCGGTATTTGTTGGCACGGCCTAATGGGGGAGCAGTCCGAATAACCAGGCCATATGTGTTTTGAAATAATATTATAAAAGCCCAATTAATTATCCATGATGATTAATTGTAAATTAAACCCGTAAAATGTTTTAAGTCCATTTTAAAAGTCCGACTGAATATTTGTTGTTTTAATAAATATTTTCATAAATGCTTTTATTATTATCTTTAGTAAACACTTTGAGCATAAATCAGATTTTCATCCCGTAAAATTCGATCTCCGGATTTTTAGGGATAAAAATGGCATCTTCAAAGCACGCGTAGAATAAAAAAACAAATATACTGGATTATGCGCCGGACGCGGCGGCTGCGCTCAGCGCACCACGTGCGTCCAGCACATTGGCCAGATCGCGCCAGGCGCGTCAATGAGCGCCTGACACGTGTACTTGTGACTCACACAGAGTCATGCGTCTGACGCAAGTTTTGTGTGAGACGCAAGCTACTTTTTTATCTTTTCCAAAACGTGTTTACACGTGTAAACTTTGAACTGGACGGACCACGTCAGGCGCGCCTGACGCGTGTCCTTGCGCCTGCCACGTAGGACTGCGCCTGGCGCAGGACTTGCGTGCAGCGCACGTTTCTTTTTGCCTATAAATACGGGCTGATTTCCCGAATCGGACACGGCTTCAAAATTATTATTTTACGAATACAAAATCCTTAGGAATACTTCCGAATATTATTACGAATCTCAAAATACTTTCATCTTTGAAATCAATTTCAATTACGGATCATACTATATTCCTGGTTCCACGATTGCTCCGCCTGAAAGTCGTTACGCTCTTCGATCTAAACCGCATAGGTATAATCCTGAGAATCCTTGAATAATTATATTTTATTATATTAAAGTTACTATCGGTTTTTTTGCCATAATGTAGATCTTTAATTAATAGTCGCGTTTCTTTGTAAATTCTAACCCTTTTATTATTCTTGTATATAATATTCCTGATTGTTTTATTTGTCCTGCATGATATTTATCACTCACATGTTATTATTGCCAAAACAAGACCTAAAGAACTGTTCTAACTAATTCAGATAATTTGGACAACCTGTTAGGAACCTTGTGATATGATTGCTTAATAACTTGTCACTAAATAGTTAGTCTTTTTATGTGTTTCCTGAACCAACCTAGATTAATTATTTTTAGGGTGCTTTAAAACGTTATATGATTATTCTTTTACATAAAATCTGTAATGAATCGATATTTAGTAGAGGCCAGCAATGGACAATATGGTTCCTGACTGTATTGTACCTTCACCCCCGAACTCGATCTATGGTTCACTTTGACCATCTATGGAGTCAGGACGGGGAAATCTACATTGGATAATTTGTCCCTACGGTTTCCCATATCCAATTAGGTTTATGATTCTTCCTAGAAAGAATTGTTGGCGACTTCAAAACGAATTTCAAATAAAACTTTAACAATGGGGTAGTCAAATAAACGCGCTCACACCGCGTGTAGGCATTAAAAGAATGAAAAATCCACGCCTACACAAAGTCCTAATCTTTTTAGCATCACTAATGAGTTACAAGTATAATAAGTTCAATTTAAGGTCAACTGTTCAGATACGTTAAATTCAAGGCTAAGACATTCAGATAAGTCCATGGTGAGTAAGTTGAGTTTCAGACATAGAAGTTTAGTTCAGAGCTAAAAAAAACTGTTAACCTGAAAACAGGTATTTAGACATAGTTATCAATTACATTTATATCAGTGAACCACTGTTTCACACAAAAAAAAATCTAATGCATATTAGGATATGACAACTTGGAAGCGAGTGAGAAAAAAAATTGTAAGCATTTCACACTTAATTTTGTAATAAATGTTCTCTCTTTTTCTTTAGGTGTCACCTAGAATCATGTCTGCACTATTTACCACTAAATATGATCATAACTTCATGAAATAAAAAAAAACATTCTACCCATTTCCAATATTAATGAAAATAAGCACTAAAATCTCAGTTTCACACACGCAAACACGCATAAGAATGTTACCATCATCCATTTCACCTCTCAGAACAAATAGCTTAATGCTCCAGCTAGAATATAACATTTCACAAGCAACATAACTAACAGTGCAAAATCTTGTAAACTTTTGGCAATATAGTAGGCCCAGGATCAAAACTTGTTCTTGTTCAAAACTGAAAGTATAGAAGCTCAATCTGCTCAGATAGATTTGAGCAGACACAAATGAGAGAAATATCTAGTGTACACAACAAAGAACACCAATACAAGCAATAGAGATTTGCATTTCATACCAAACGACCACTATGACAGTTAATGAAAACGACCAATATGACAGCTAAGGGAGTATGATTTTGGGCGTGCAATTCAAGTGGGAGTTCAATTTTCATCCAAATTCCACCCAAAAAACGAATCAATTTATTCTCTTTGTTAGGGATTGAAACCATAACTGAACAATCATCGCCTTTCGTGTGATTCTTCGATGAACTCTACTCAATTGCATTACAACATCGCAATAATACTACAATATCGCAAGAAATACCCAAATCTCAAAAATATGTAAAATCCAATTCATTTTATGCATAACTCATAAGTCCCAAAGAATTAAAAGAAAAAAATAAACCCAATATTAAGAGCTTCGGATATAGGGAAAACTATTACATTGCACATACAACAGCAGGAATAGCATGACCTTCACAAAATGCCCCTTGAATTAAATAGAACATATTAGTTGATTGGCTAGCACATTAGGCTGATTCTACACGGTAAAACATCGCAACACCTACAAATGCTCACTCAAATCACTCCATTTGAAAAAGGAGATGACTGATATGCTATTGACTTCACTTAATACATAGCGAACCTACTTCATACATGTGACAATTAGAAAATTAAACATTTCCGAATTCCACTTAAAGCATAATCAATCATAATATTGAGAAAATAAAAAACACCCACCAAAGGAAAAGGACAAAAATGAACAAGACACATCAAGGAAAACATGAAGCATGAAGCAAGCAATAAAAGCCAAAAACAATTCAACAAAACCAGCACCATGATCCCAAAGGGGCTACACTGTCCATAGTAATTCCTCGAACAATCATCTTCAGCTAACGGGAAAGGGGATAATAAATAAGGTTCAACCTCAAACAATCAACTTCGGATAAAAGTGTTCTAATTTCTAAAACAAAACTGGAAAAGAACGCAATATAAAAACAGTGAGAAATAGAATAACTCATATGTAGAAAGACAAATAGTTCATGAATTCCAGCTAGTAGTGGCCGCCTTTTACCGAGTAAATGGCATCCTTTGGGTCATTGGTATCAGCATACAAAATTTTCTCCTTGCACAGCCACTGATCACTGATGTAGCTTTGGGTCCTTGGTATCAGCAGGGTGCAAGAAGCTGTTAATTACAAAGATAATGTATTAGGGCAGATATTACAAAACAAAATAGAAGTACCAGAAATGGGAGCTTACTCCTTGAACTCTATAATACATTAAAAAAATTCTTAGTAACAACACCATATATGACACTCATATCGCATAGTTGTGAAAAAACAAAGAAACACGCCAAAGGTCACATCGCATAGTTCGCAACAGACACCTAACAAAGAAATGAATAGATAACCACCTACTAAGGCATATTTCTTATTAACAACACCATATATGACACTCATATCCAATTTCCGCATTCTCTACTTCTTTTCCTTCCTAAACTAGCGCACAGATCATGGTGATCCTCAGATGGACAAGATATAACAACTACATTACGCAAGAGTAACATAAGGACGTCATACTATTATAAAGTTCAAACACACTTTCCGAATTTAGAGCCCACAATACTTAATGGGCTGCCACATTAATCCAAGTTAAAAATTCCAAGAATAGAAGCCATTACATTCGTAAGTGGGGCATAATGAAGAACAATTATTGTAATTCAGAGTAAGTTTTGTAAGATCCTAAAGAAGATCCAAACCCTAAGGTCAACAAAATCAATCAAAAAAACGACAAAAACCGCAAGACTTGGAGTAACATAAATCAATAACAAAAGAAACTCAAGTGATTGCAAGACTACAACAATTTTTAAACCCTAGATCCACGAAAATCATAAAAAAAACAGCAAAATCAGGTAAAAACTTAAAATCAAAAGAGAGGAGAGAGAATATATCTCAGCGGTGAGGTAGTCCAGAACGGCGTCGAGGTAAACCGGAGCTCCGGACGCTCAGCTGTAGTGGTCGCGCAACAAAAAACGAAAGGAGGAGGAGAGTGCTGACAGCGGCGGTGGCGAGCAGAGGAGATGACACCTTTGGCGGTGAAGCACGAGGCTCCGGCGAACGTTAACTGGGAGAGGGAGAGAAAGGAGTGGTGTGAGTGAGAGAGAGGCAGAGAGAGAGAGGCGGGTTCTGGGTAAGTGGAGTGAAGATGTGAGAATGGGGGGAAAGTTTAACGCGCATGCGCCAAAATCATTAAAAAAGAAAAGGGTTGCGGTTATGCTAAAAACCGCAGCCCTTGAATGACAAAGGGCTGCGGTTTTCGGCATAACTGCATCCCTTTTGTTCCGAGCTTAATTTTATTTTTTCGCGGTAGATTAAGGGCTGCGTTTATGTTAAAACCTCATCCCTTTTACCGCAATCCTTGAGATTTTTTCCTCTAGTGGATCCTTGGTTAAGAAGAAGTATAGTAAAAATCATGATATTTTGAAGCATAAGGTTTATTCGGTTGCTTCTTGGCAATGGAAGAAGCTTATGAGTCTCAGTTCGCTGTTTCAAAAAGGTCTTAGATGGCAAGTGGGTAATGGTAAGGATATTAGTTTTTGGGACGATGACAAATGGATTTTTCAATATTCGCTTAGAAAAGCTATCCAGCGTCCTTCTGCAGATGATGATATAAAAGTGAATGAGGTGATTGATGAGAGTGGTAATTGGGATTATAATAAATTAATCTCTCTCGTTCCTACATATATAGCTACTTCTATTTACCAGACTTTCCTCCCTTCGCATCCTGAATCTGATGTGCTAGTTTGGGGATTAGCATCTAATGGAGTGTATTATGTCAAGTCAGGTTTATTGGTTAGCTCAATGTTTATTAAATCCAAATTTTGCAAAAGTTGATTATGACTGGATTTGGAAACTCAAGGTTCCTCCCAAGATAAAGAATTTATCTAGAAGGCTTTGTCATGATGGTCTTCCTACTAAGGATAGGCTTGAAAAAAGTAAAGTTTTTCTTCAGCGGCAGTGTGTGCTTTGTAGTAATATCTGAGAGTCTCTGAATCACCTTTGTTTTTAGTGTATGTTTACTTTAGACATTTTAGCTTCCCTTCATGATAGTGGTGATTGGCTCCTTCTTCCCGAGGGATTAATTTTTCGGATCAGTATTGTTTTAGTTACCGGCTTAATATTTGCCATTCTAAGTTGTCGGTGGATATTATTACTAAATTATCCTTTGTGTAGTGGTTTGTTTGGTTCTTTAGAAACAAAACTATCTTCAATGATGAGGGTATTTTGCCTCGCCGAGCCAGCTTTCAAATGAATAGTTTTTAGAGCAATTGGGCTAAAGCGGTGGAGGATGTTGATGATTTCTCCCCTTCCTCCGCTGGTCAGAATCACCAAAGTTTTAAGATTCTTCATTCTGGTAATAATCTTATTTGGTCTCACCCTCCTAATTTTTGTAAATTAAATTTTGATGGTTCTAAGTTAAGTAATGGTAATGCTTCTTTAGGCTTTGTGATTAGGAATAGTGTTGATGATGTTTTACTTGTTGGTGCTAAGTCTTTAGGACCTTAGGTTTTTATTGTCCAAGCAGAGGTCTGGGCTCTTTGAGAAGGTGTTAAGGGTGCTATCTCTCTCAATATCTCTCATCTTATTATTGAAGGAGACAATTTAGGAGTTATTAACTCTATGAAAGGTTCTTGGCAAATTCCGTGGGAAATTTCTAATATTATTAAAGATGTAGGTGTAGAATATTCTCATCTTTCAAGAGTGCCGGTTCTTCCGCTGCTTTCGTAAAGCTAATCGAGCGGCGGAATTTATGGCAAGGAAGGCCCACAACTACCCTTCCCTCTTGTATTGGTTTCCTCCGAATTGTATTGATTTTTCCCTTATCATCTGCAAGGATGTTTTAGGCTGGCCTCCTAATTAGATATCTTGCCCAAGCTTGTTTTTCGTATAAAAAAATATTAAAATGAGACAAACCTAACCCTACATTCTCGTAACAAGCTCATTTCATCTGACTCTAACCCAACACTATTCCTAGACATCTCGCACCAACCTAGTCGTCCCTTCTCTTCTCCTTCCTTTGTTTCCCTTTGAATATCAAACTACAACAGACAATTTTTAAAAATAACCCAGTAGTCTAACCGAATGGATTAAACTAGTTACTAAATGGATTAAAGAATATGACTACTGAATGAATTAATCTGGTCACTAAATAGATTAAACTAAATACTGTATTTAGAAAGTTGGTCTTACCAAACGAGTTAAACTAGTCAGTAAATGAATTAAACTAGTCACTAAATGGATTAAAGAATATGATTACTGAATGAATTAAACTAGTCATTAAATAAGATTTAACTGGTCATTAGATATATTAAACTAGTCAATGTATTCAGAAAGTTGATCTTACTGAATGGATTAAACTAGTCACTAAATGGATTACAGAATGTGACTACTGAATGAATTAAACTGGTCACTAAGTTGATTAAACTGGTCACTAAGTAGATTAAACCAGTCATTATATTCCGAAAAGTTGGTATGTTCTCTTCTTAATATTGGGCTTGGGTCCTTGTCTAAATTTAAATTAAAAGTAGGCGGTCTCTTACAAGACCAACTAAAAAAAACATCCTAATAAAAATAGGAAACTGATGCTTATAGGAAAACCAGATAATCAATGATACAAGTTATTAAGGCAATGTTGTATTTTTTTTTGGAGCTTTCCTACCCTTGTTTCTCTTGTCTTTCTTCGTCCTTCAAAACCCTAAATAACATTTGTTGATCTAGGGGGCTATTAGCCTACTACTAGGGCTGGTAAAAGAGACTCCTACCTATTACTCTATTAGAGACCCATTTTAACCTGAAAACAACAACCCGAATTTGAACCAAAGCCTAGAAAAAAGCAACCTGAACTTGACCCGAAATTAACCACACTCGAACACAACTCTTACCTGAAAATAACCCGATTCCAAATTAACTTGAATAATGATGATTCGAACCCGAGCTGAAGATTATCACACTTGCTAATAACCCGCACGAAATCTACCTGACATATATGAAATAGATCGAAATGATAATGACCTAAATTCAACATGAAATTAGTTATAATTGAAGACAACATGTAATTTAATTGTCACCAAAAAATTCTTCATGACTCGATATGAACTCAAACAGGACCGAAGTAATAAGTATCAATTTCAACTCTAATAGAGGGAATATTTATTTTATTTTTTGTATGGGAATTTAAATATCACTATAAATTTTCATGATAATATTGACAACAAACAATACTTCAACTCGACACGGAACTGAGCTGAACTCGACTCAAAGACCACCCCAACAAAAAAATAACCCATTTAAATATCACTATAAATTTTCATGATAATATTGACAACAAAAAATACTTCAACTCGACACGGAACTGAGCTGAACTCGACTCAAAGACCACCCCAACAAAAAAATAACCCAAAATTTTCAATATATAACCCGACTTGATGTTGACTTGAGCCATCCTACCTAAACCCAAATCGACACTGAATATTATGGATCCAAAATGGACCAGAAACTGAATGCCCCCAAACTAACCAGATTCATATCGATAATAAACGTTGACCCAGATTGATGTGGACCCGAACGACATGTTTATCACCTCTAGATACCACCATCCTTTTAATTGATAGTAACCCCTATTTTCTTGTTTTTCAATTTCATATGCACAATAAAACTTAATTTGTCTTTTCAATGGAAAGTTTTTTAGCCCAATTATTAGGTCATATATATCCGCATATTGGCTTTTATATTTCTGCTTGTAAGATTTCCGGTCTATGTTTTTAAATTTCATTGGAAAAATTGAATTTTTGATGAAGATTTATGTGGTGTTGCGTAGAGATTAACTGTGTTAGATAGTCCAATTTCAAAACTCAATAAATGGAAAGACTTTCTCGTAGGATGTATCAAACAACGATGTGAAAGAGTGAATGTCGGATCTCATACACAATGATCTTGGTTTCGTCAATTAGAATTTTATTTGTACACTTTGTTTTATATTTTCTACTTTTGATTTCTGTTGCAAATGTTTGATATAATATACCTCAGTTATTAATAAATTAATTTTATTTTTAAAATTTAAAAAGTTAGGAAACAAGATCACACATAATTGAACCATTAAACCTCCAATATCCAATACTTCGCTTTTAAGTGGAACAGTAGAGATCACAAACCCCAAGCTTATACGAGATAAAAGAGAAATGATGCTCTCGACTTAGTTACAAATTAATCAACCAACTATAGATAGGTGTGAACATAAGCTGTAGAAATGATACGAGAAACCAAAAGTTTGCGCACAGAATGAGAATCAATCTCGATGTGTTTGGTGCATAACAAAATCAGCAATGTGAATAACAACTTCATTTGTCACAAAACAAATAGAAGAGCTATCAATGAATCACACCAAGAGAGGCTAGAAAGTAATGAAACTACTTCATCTCGGGACAAGTGTATGCCATAGAGCTATACTCGATCAGCATTCGCTGAGGAATGAAAAATTGTAGTTTGCTTCTTATTCTTCTAGGAGACAATTTAAGACACAAGAAGAATAACTATAACCAAACACATAACAGCGAGATACTAGAAAATTAGCCTAATCTGTGTGACAATAGGCTAGAAGTGACTTGAGATACCATAAGATAGGAAGAGCGGCATTAAGATGATCTCTTTGAGGAGCTTGCATAAATTTTTACAAGATATCAACCGAATAAGAGATGTTCGACCGCATCAAAGTCAGGTGTCCTATTATGTGCCTATATAATTCTAGATATGGAAACATCAAACTAGTGGAGGAGGCAAGACTCTAAATGGCATATTTACAAATAACCAATCAATGAAAAATTGTTAGAGATCTACAAAAATCAATTTCGGAGAATAAAAATTAAATATTTACACATAAACCAAGAAACATTGTTGGAGATCTACATCATGAAAACACATGTTAGTAAACAAAGAGGAATAATAAAAAGATTGACAATTACTAGAAAGGACTCTCATAAAGTATATCATTCCAGCTGGGATAAAGGATTCAAGGACAAACCACTTTTTCAGAAGGGAAAAAAGATGCGGGATTAGAAGGTCAATTCAAAATTACATATTTAGTTGGGTTCGGTAATTTTACAGGTCAAGACTATAACTTGTATATTTTGTGGGTTCCAATTTACATTAGCCCATATAATATAATGTATTGTATTTAGCTTAAGAGTTTTATTTGGGTTTTATTGAGGTTTTTTCTTCGTCGAATAACTCTATATAAAAGGGTCATTGCATCATTTTTGAATGAGCGACTTTTATGAGTTTAAATTTGTGTCGAGACTTTGTGTTTAAATCTTTGAAAAACAACTTGATTTGTAACAAAACAATTGGACGAGCTAGCAATGAAACACACCAAGACAGGCTAGAAAGTAATGTAACTATTTGATCTCGGGACAAGTGTATGCCATAGAGCTATACTCCACTTGCTCAGAGGAACGGAAAAATTGTAGTTTGCTTCTTATTCTTCCAAGAGACAATTTAAGACACGAGAATAATAACTATAATCACACACATAATAACAAGATACTGGAAAATTAGCCTAATTTGTGTCACAATACGTTAAATTGACTTGAGATGCCATAAGATAGGAAGAGCAGCATTAAGATGATCTCGTTGAGGAGTGTGCATAAATCCTGACAAAGATATCAACGGAATAAGAGATGTTCGGCCGCATCAAAGTGAGGTATCCAATGATGCGTCTATAGAATTATAGATATGGAAACATCAAACTAGTAGAGGAGGCAAGACTGTAACTGGCATAATTACAAATAACCAACCAAAACATGAAAAATTATAAAAGATCTACAAAAATCAATTTTGGAGAATAAAAATTAAGTATTTACAAATAAGCATGACAAATTATTTGAGATCTACATCATGGAAATAGCACGTTAATAAATAAGAAGGAATAATAAAAAGATTTAAAAGTACTGGAAATTAAGGACCCTCATAAAATATATCATTCCACCTGGGATAAAGGATTCAAGGACGAATTTTTCAAGACGAGGAAAAAGATGCATGATTAGAAGGTCAGCTCAAAAGTAGATATTTAGTTAGGTTTGGGTAATTTTATAGGTCAAGACTATAACTGGTATATTTTGTAGGTTCCAATTTAAATTAGCCCATATAATATAATGTATCGTATTTAGGTTAAGAGTTTCATTAGTTTTTTTATTCATCAAATAACTCTATATAAAAGGGTCATTGTATTAGATTTGAAAGAGCACATTTTATGAGTTTAAATTTGTGTCGAACTTTGTGTTTAAACCTTTGAGATAATTCTTGTTAAAAGTTCAAATAAGCTATTAAATTTTTGTGTCATTGTCAATAAAATCCGATACTCATTTTATTATTCGTAGTCTTAGAAAAGAGCGAATTGGATGACTGGGCTGACTCTCGTCGCCTCTTCCCAAGTTCCATTTCAAATGGATTGACTAAGAGGGTCTTGAGCCTGATAGGAAAGATTCCTCGCCAAGGTTATCGCTAATATCGAACTTGACAAAATACATGTAAACAAAAAGAAACTAGCTATCGATACATATAATTTCAATTCATTTTTTTTTTTCAAGGAGTTTGAATATGTGCGACTCCTTTAGCCCCCTGCGTAGATTGAATTTTTTTTAAGGTAAGATGAGCATCCCTTGCCCAAGTAAGGGGATATTTGGGGTTCCCCCTTTACAAGGGACAATAATCAAATCCTTGTCATAAGGGTGGAATGAGAGCTTCCAACCAACTAGGCTAACCTTAATTCTTGCGTAGATTAGATATTATCCGTTTCGATTTATGTGCTCTTTTTAACTCTGTACTGCTTGTGAGAGATACATGTATTTACAAGAAATACCATTATATACAGACATGGGTTTAATCGCAACCATAGGATCTTCACAATTCAATACTCCCTTCGTTCATTTTTTATATATGTTCCTAGTTATAGAATCTTGACATTGTTTATAATAACATGAAATCTTCTAAATTTTTTGCAATATATAAGAAAAAATAGTCATGTGAGGTCTTGTTAGATTCGTATCAGACAGTAAATTTTTATAATTTCTACAAATACGTAACTACAGATACTTATGGTAAAAATGTATATTGACAAATGTGCAAGTAAAACTAGAAACATCAATGAGGAACGACGAGGTAGTACTACATATTTGTCTAAGTGCTTTTCGTCATATATTGACATGATTAAGATGTAAATATTTACAACTCTATCCCCTAATTATTGCATGAAATCGTATTCCTTTTTTTTTAAAATAAAGTATATATGGAGTCGTATTCCTGGGATCTCTCTTTTAATCAAATGAAGTTGAAGAGATCAAACAGTCCATATTTGATATTAACCCGGATAAGGCCCCGGGATCAAATGAATTTGGAGGAAAATTCTTTCAAACCTACTGGCCAATTATTGGCCATGATATCACTATTGCCATCCAAAGTTTTTTCTTTCACGGCAAACTCCCACCAGCTTTAAATCATACATTGATTACGCTTATTCCGAAAAATGATCACCCTGAGACCCCAAACCATTTCCGACCTATAAGCTTAATTAATACTTTATATAAAGACATATCTAAAATGATGGTCGCCCAAAAAATCATTAGCCCTTTTCAAAATGCTTTCACATAAGTCCGATCGATTCACAACAACATTCTTATTGTCAAAGAAATATTGAATGTTTTCCACAAATATCATAATAAAACGGGACGGACAACCCTCAAATTAGATATGGAAAAAGCCTATGATCGCATTGAATGAGACTTTCTTTGGGCAGCACTTGCAGCCTTCGGTTTTCCAGAAACCTGGGTTAAATGGGTGAAAGAATGCGTCACTAATGTTTCCTACTCCAAAATAAATGGTAAACCTCCCCCTTGGTTTCGACCATCTAGAGGACTAAGACGGGGTGATCCTCTATCACCTTATCTTTTTATTATTTGTATGGAAGTCTTCATTAAAAAGCTTACTAAACGTCCAACTTCCGTCAGCTGGTATTGGATTCAAACTAAAACTGCGTTCTACTAACATTCCATGTCTCATGTTTGCCGACGACAACTTATTTTTTTGTAAGCCCACAAATACTGATTGTGGTTCATTAAAAAATAGGCAAAATTGGCCTCAACACCCTGAACTATAGCTTGGGTGCACCCAACACCAATAACTACGACTAGTAGCCTAAACATCACCAACTACGAGGTGGGGTGCAGTCTGTACCACCAACTACGGGGTGGGGTGCAGTCTGTACCATAAAAACCCACCGTCATCGGCAACATTTTAGGCTTCTGGCCTCGGTTGGTGGGGTGCAGTCTGTACCATAAAAACCCACCGTCATCGGCAACATTTTATCGGCAACATTTTAGGCTTCCGGCCTCATTTATGGTACGGAATGCACCCCACCCCATAGTTGGTGGTGTTTAGGCTACTAGTCGTAGTTGGTGGTGTTGGGTGCACCAGAGCTATAATTCAGGGTGTTGAGGCCAATTTTACCTAAAAAATACTGTTGATCAATTCTGTCAACTATCAGGCCAGTTAGCCAATTTTCATAAGTCCTCTATAATTTTCTCCAAACAAGTCATAAACCAAAAAAAGACTACACTGCCTAGCCAGATTAAGATGCAACCTAACTCCAAACCTGGTCGTTATCTAGGAATCTACTTTAGCTCTTTCTATCCAACTAAGACTGACTTCAAACATATTATTTAAAAAACGGAACAACGGATAAATAATTGGGAAGTTGTTTCTTATCAAAAGCAGGTCGTCATACAATGATTCAAACCAATCTTGAAGCACTTCCAGCTTATATTTGTTCCTCCTCCATTCCCCAAATGATATTGCCACATCCATTGACAACATGCATCGTTCTATTTTCCGGTGCCAACAGAAAGACAAAAACGTCATTCCTCTTATTGCATGGGATAAGATCTCCAAGCCAAAATCCTATGGTGGCCTTGGCCTTCATAAAACCATTCCGTTAAATAAAGTCTTCATTGCTAAATTAGGATGGAAAATCTTCACAAATCACAATTTCACAACAACCTATGGGTTCAACTTAGCTCGCATACAACATCGACCCCACTGCCCCAAAGTGGCCATTTCGCTGGCTTTGGAAATTAGACATTCCCCCTAAATTGCAAATTTTTTTTATGGCAAATCTGTCATAATAGTCTGGCAGTAAGAAGTGCCTTATATAAAAGGAAGATTATTCCAATAAATTCTTGCCCTTTTTGTCTTGCTCATGAGGAATCCATAGATCATCTGTTTAATCAATGCATATTAACTCATACCCTATGTGACTTAACAAATACTATAGATTGGTTACACTACCATTTCAAGGAATTAGCACTTCTTCCAGCACTATTTAAACTTAGAGCTAGTAAGCATGATTTTACTAAATTTATTTTCCTACTATGGACCATAAGGAAAGAAAGAAATGATATACTGTTAAATTCTAACACATTCAATGGATTCCGTATTTTACATAAAGCTAAATTTATCGATCCATAACGAAGAGACTCTTCGAAATAAGCTTGATTCGTGCCAACTCGCAGGTACCCCTTTCTCCAAGCATCATCATCTCTACAACCCTGACCCCTCTTCTTCCACTATTCTGGTGACCTGCAGGTTCCCCCGGCCTCCACCGCACTTCAAATTAAAATTTAATGGCTCCGTCGTCAACAACTCATCTGCTGCAGGGATCATCATCCACAATCATTTGGGACATTTGATTCACACATGTACTTACAATCTCGGTAATTCCCCAGTGTTTGTTACCGAAGCAACCACACTCCAAAAAGGTCTTCTCCTAGCTCTACAACATGATGTTCAGGATATCGATATTGAAGGAGACAACTTGTTGGTTATTCAAGCAATTCAAGGCCTCTCCTCAGCTCCATGGCAAATTTAGAATATTGGTGGTGTTTGGCAATTAGAGTTTTTGAGCAAAAAGAGAGTTTTGGACCAAAAACTCTAAAATAGGTGTTTGGTAAAAGAGAGTTTTAGAGAGAGTTTTGGAATAAAAACTCTCAAAATGAAAAAGCTCCTAATAGGAGCTTTTTCTTTAGAGGATTAGGTAAAAATATGTTCAATGACTTTTTTGCCTCTAATAATAATACTACACATATGTATTAAAATGTCTATAAATGTCATTTCACACAAACAAATGGCAATAAGCTTTTAGCAATCAGTTAATTGTTACCAAACACATTTACAAAAAAAGTTGTCAAATCAGCAGTCAAATCTACTGAACAAAAAGTTAAAACTCTAACAACAAACTCTAAACTCTAATAGCTAAACTCTATTTGCCAAACGTTGCCATTATAGCAGACATCAAATCTCTCTTGCACAAGTTCATATCTTATCACTTACAACATGTCTATCGCACGAAGCAAACAAAGCAGCTGATTGGATAGCTAATGTTGGCTGTTTAGTTCAATCTAATTACGAAATTCATCAATGTAATTCTCCAGCTTCAAACTCCATCCTTGTATCAGACATTTTAGGAGTTCCCCTCGTTAAATTAGGATGGTCTCCTAAAACTATTTCTACTTACCTTTATAAAAAAAAGTTGTTTCCTTCTTTGCGTAAAAAAAGAGAAACAATTTACAAAATGCTATTAATGACACAAATTAAATCCAAACCATTCCATATTTCTATTTCACGACCCAATGGTTCATAAAGGAGCCACACGATAACTTGACCCATAAGTATTATGTTGGAAGTAGTTCATAATAAGTTTAAAGCAAAAGCTCCACGAAAGAATATTCATTGTCTCACCCAAATCTTTACTCATTTATATGCGAAAATTTCTTACTACTTCTTGTTTGGTAAAGGGCTAGAAGGATTGATGAACCACTCACACGCGCTAACCGGATTTGGATTGTGGTCCTTTTCCCAACCTTTTTGATATCTCGTTATCTGCAAAGATCATAGCTTGCCATTATTAGCGAGGAGATATACCTTAAGTTTCTCTCCCATATCGCTTCTTGCTCTGAAAAATTACTTTTCCTCCTTCTGATATCGAAGAAATTTTTTTCTCCATCCAATTCGCATTGAATGCACACAACTTACGGAATTGTGCTAAATCTTCAGGGTGATCTTTGTGATTCTACTGCATCGAGATAGTGTACAATCGTCTTTTACAACAATGGTTCTTCCCACGTCACGACAACTCCATTTCCATTCATCCAGATAAATACATTCACTTCTTTGGAAAAAAAAAAGTTAATAAATCATTCACAGTTTTGTTTGCAAGATATCCTGATTATTCTCCACAATCTGACATCATTATTGAAAAAAAAAACACTAGTACACAATTAGCAGACTATTATTGTGGACTTATTGTATGACACATTGAGTATCTCTTGTTACTTGTACCCGTAAAAAGGGGAGAAAAGAAAAAGAAAAGTCACTGTGCTTAATATTTAATCATCCCTCTAATACCCACTCCCATAAGATCGCATCACACATTGAACATTCACACTAACAATTCAGGGTCGCACTAAATTTTCTGAATACTAAATAAAAGGCTCCATTCTTACTCTTTCTCTCTCCTCCTTTTTTACCACCTTCCACATGCTCTATAAAAGCGTGTACTTGCACTAAATGCTCTAAAAAAGCATGAAGCGTTTGCTCCTCTCTTTTGATCTTCCCCACTTTTCTTAAACCTCAATCTCATTACGTTTCTTCAATGTGAATGTAAAAACTTGTAAAATGAAACACAAACAAACATAAACAAATAAATCTAGCATCAAAGTGTGATCCATGCCACTTCATTGCCATAATCAGTGGTGGGATTTGCAGAAAACCTGCAATAATGAAGAATTTAAGAGCTTTTTTCTTTGTTTTGGCTTCTTTCAGCTGCTGTTCTTGTGTTTCAGCTGCCTTTTCTCGCCGACAACCTCTCTACCCTTTCAACTTCATATTGGGTAATCATCAAAATATTAAAAAATTTCTGGGTTTGTCTAGTTTACTTTTTCTTGGAACTTTTTTTTGTGTGGTGTTGGTTAGTTTTGGCATTTGGGTAATTGGGATATGGGATATGGGTGTGTATACTTTTTATAAATAGGGCTTTCTAGAAAAAAATATTGTTAAATTTTTTATTCATTCTGTTGTTTGTTCTTGGCAGATTAGAATAACTTTTTTCCTATTTTGGTGATTAATTTAATTTTTGTTGATATTCTTTAGTTTAGCTATAAATTATTGTCAAGAGTTTTTGTCCTATCTTGTTATATACTTACAGTATTTCATAATTTTTAGTACTTTTTGAGAGTGATTGAAAGTGAAAAGCAATTTCCATTTTTTGTTATGGAACAATGTGGGTCTTGGTAATTTAGTATTAGTTTCATAAAACATAATTTATTGTGCTACAAAAGGAAAGGTATAGTAATAATAAAATCTGATACTTAAATTACAATAAAAGATTACAAACAACCACTTACTTATATTAGTTAGAAAGTATCTATCATGGTATAAAGATTTTTCTGTTAATTGCTGTAATTTTGATGCATCTACCATATCCACTTCCTTAATTACCTTTCATTTTCTTGATTTGGTATCTACATTTCTTATTCTAGAATCATTTAGTTTGTCTTTGGGTCGATAGCGGAATTTCTTCTGTTCTTGTGTCTAATACATGTCATTGTCTAAGTAATTTGTCTTTGCCTTACTCTTTTAAGATTTTCCATCAAACTGTAGAATTCGCTACAAGAGTATTGTTCCAACTTTTATTCATGTTCCGTTTATTATGTAGGTAATGAGAATTTGGGGCCATTAAATAATGAAATCCTAGGTGAAGCTCAAGCACCAGGCCCTGCATTCAATGAGCCCAAGGTCCCTCTGATCTTGGCCGGAAACCGAACAAAGAGGCCAGATATTATTCGAAAATTTAGGATTTATCAGAGTGGATGGGACATCTCAAATAAGCATTACTGGGCTGTAAGGAACCACCACTTTCTGTTAAGATATTAATAACAATTCATTTTGGCTTTGGTTTTTTATTTGTTTGTTGGTTGGTTTGTGTTTGGTTACAAACAACCACTTACTTATATTAGTTAGTATTGTGTTTGTTAGGATCTTAGAGTCATCTTATCACTTCGGAAGTGCTTCCGTCCTAAAGTTGGTTTAAATACTCTTTGTATACATCAGAATTGTGATCCTTAGTGCCCTAATTTAGCTGTTTAGCTATGATCTAGTTCTAACTAACCTAGATCCGTGTTTGTTTGTTATCTTCGTCTATATATAGTGGTAAGGGATGTTTACGCATATAATTGTTTCTTGAATATTATTTTCATTTTGCATGCATCTATTTGTCACTAATGGCACCTGCTTTTCTATGAAAGATTACATCAGTAAAATGACACTTGAAAAAGTTTGTGGCGTTTTATATTAATTGTGACTTTCTCTAGTGCATTTGTTTATGGACTTGCCGACTGGGATCGGAATTTAGTAACATAAGGTTTTTAATATTTATGTACTTTGACAAGGCGTGATTTATAGTTTGAGTTGCACATGCTAATAAACTTGTCCTGTTGAATCTGGATCTTTAACTATGTTATTAGACTTGGATCTTAACCTAAATACCTGATGAATTCCTCATGGACTAACTAGCTATAAAGATTTTCTAAAGGACATATAATATGTGGCAAATGTTTGTATCATCTACGACAGATTATTCTGAGCAGAAAGAACTAGTAATATGAGACCATTATAATGATAGCATATACAATGATCCAATTATGGTACTATGGACTATGTATTGACCCATCTCTTATAAACTTAAACGATTTCAAGTCTTCTTTGTTTCAGCTACTGACATGAGATGGGATTATGAAGATGATCATGTTGTTTAATAATTAATTTATCTTACTAATAAATGTGCAAAGATAGTTGTTGGAAGTCTCTGCTGCAGGGAACTTCGGATTTGCTATTACCTAATTTGAAGCATGTGTAAACTTTATTCCGGGTTTATGTTCTGTAAATTTCTTGTGGGGTTGGGAGGATACTAAATGCCTATTATTAAGCAGTTGGGTCTACAGTCGTTTAATGTTTCTCTTGCTCTGTGCTGCAGTCTGTTGCTTTTACTGGTGTTGCTGGTTTCATCATCACACTCGTATGGTTGATCTCCTTTGGTTTAACACTGCTTGTTCACCATTGTTTTGGATGGAGGATATGCTTCAAAGGAAAAGGATCACCGTGTTCTAAAAATATTCGTCTTGTGCTGCTAGTACTTTTCTCATGTGCCTCCATGTAATTACCTCAACTTCATTTAGTTGTTGCCAGTTGTCTGCTTTTTATGTCTTCTTTCTGGTTTGAAGTTCTTTAAGTTCAATGCCGAAATTCTGCACATCTTGAGTGTTTCTATCAGTTGAGTGTTGTCTTTGCTGTCATGTTGCCTTGAATCTGCCAACAAAATTAAACTTTCAATCATGAGTGAAGTATTTGGCCTTCATTGCAGTTTTTGTATGAACTCAGTAACTAATATCGTTGATTCTGTTTCCATTCAAACTTATTGGCTATCATGCCATGAACCTTATTATTCTATAGGCCATTCTCTAGCTTGTTCTTTTTTTGTCACATGAATATAAACAAAAGTGTCCTCAATTTAAAGTGTTGGTTTGGCCTGTGTGCCTACTGTTTGCGATAGTTTCCTACTTTTGTTGTGGGTTTTTATGGAGACCAATTTGCGCGGGAAAAGAGAAGAACTTCAATTATAAATAGAAATTGGTTCACGTTCCAGGAGAAAGTAAAAATTGGAAAGGCAGACGGCATGAGACATAATCAAACTCATGCAGAACAGTAAATTGGATGTTTCAGCTTGGTTTAGCATTTTTCTGCTGCACACACTAATGCAACGTGATTTGTTCTTCTTCCAAGCTTTTGATGCTTCTTTTGTATTTAGTTTAGCGCATCCTGATTCACTTCAATATTTTTCTTTCACACAGGGTGGGTTGTATTCTTTTATCTGTTGGCCAACTTGAACTTCATAGCGAAGTCTTGCATACATTGAAATATGTTGTAAACCAGTCGGACTACACAGCTCAAATGCTAAGAAATGTGTCTGACTACTTATCTCTGGCGAAGTCTGTTAATGTACCACAATTCAAGCTGCCACAGAGTGCCATGCAGGAGATGGATGAGCTGCGTATGCGGTTGAGTTCTGGCGCTGACACATTAATTGAGAAAACCAATCAAAATTCTGTCAAAGTTAGAAGAGTCTTTAATACTGTGTATGAGCTCATATTCCTTAGTTTTGTTCACTTTAAGAAGAGTATCAAGATTCCATATTTCAATTTTGAGGATGCATATTAACTTCTACATTCTGATGCACTGTTCTAATTCCTTGCTGCAGAAGATCAGCGTTAATTACTGTCGCTTCGGTGATGCTTGTTTTAGTTCTATTGGGTCTTGGTATGTAGTATCAATGCCACTCATTGCTTTTATTGATGTCATCTCTCTGATCTTTTAATTGGGGTAACATTGTGTTTCTTTGCTCTGCAGTGCTTTCTCTCCTTGGGTGCCAAAATGTGATTCACATGTAAGCCTTTGTAGCGTCGATTTCTTTGTTGGTATCCTGTGGTTCTTTTATTGCTGATTTATGATACGTTGATTGATCTGGACTGCAGATTCGTTTTCAGTGGATGGATACTTGTAGCAATTACATTGACTCTCTGTGGAACTTTTATGATCTTCAATTCGTAAGTGTTCTTCTTTTAAGTTCAGTAGTGGATAGACCAAGGTTTCTGATTCAAGCTCGTCTTGCTACGTTACCTATTCATTGTACTTTTACCAATTCTATCATCGTGGTATGCTGACTAATAGTCAACGAAATGAATTTCCTGTTTGATGTAGTGCTATATCAGACTCATGTGTGGCAATGCAAGAGTGGGTAGATAATCCACGAGCTGAAACAGCTCTTAGCAACATTCTTCCATGCGATGATGAGCGAGCAACCAACCACACTCTGTTTGAAAGTAGAAAAGTTGTTAGCATTCTTGTAAACACTGTCAATACTTTTATATACACTGCAGCAAACACAGATCGGCCACCATCTGATCAATTCTATTACAATCAATCTGGACCTGTGATGCCCCCCCTTTGCTATCCTTTTGATGATAAAATGCAAGATCGTGAGTGTTTACCTCACGAGGTGTCTATGACAAATGCTTCCATGGTATGTATGTTAGTTTCTGTTTGCTTGCCTTTCTTATTGTTCTTTTCGTCTTTGGTGCCTTCGTCTATACTGTTGGTTGTATCCTTTATTTTAAATGTGTGTGATACTAGAGTAAAATTTTCAATGAGAAAATGTTTAGGGGGGTAAGAGAAGGCTTGCACAAGCACAACAGTTTGGACCCATCTATGTAGCCTTCCTTATGTCACTTGTAAAGTGCACTATAAAAGCTTCAGGACTTGCCCATTAAGATATCAAATTCTCCATTTAGGCCAGTTTAATTTGCACCTTTCGATGTTGCTAGCAGGAAGCTCCATCTTGATGGTAAAAGATATAAAAAGGGCAAGTTGCCTTTTTTTTTTCTTAGTAAAGTAATAGTCTAGCCTGTAGGTTTTTGGGTAATTTGTGATTGCCCCAAGATGACTCTGATGGGGAATGTTTAATTTTATCTCACATATATGTATTAGTGTACCTCCTTCAATTTAGATTAGCCGGAACATTTGCATTTTGAAGGTCAAACATTGCAAAATTGACCATATTTTTTCACTAGTATAAATATCAATATATTATCTTATGATTATTTCTTAACTAATATATACTTCACTTCATAACTTGTATATATAACTTTTTGTACTTTTTGCTGATACGTAGTTATAGATAGGGAACTTCTCATTAGTAACCCCGTGTTTTAGCATTTTATATTTGGTAAACAAGAAAAATATTTATTTCATGAAATAACCTTGTATATTTTTGTGTCGTGATATTAATGAAAATGTGTTTGGAATTTTCATTGATTGTACTCTCTTGAGGCCAACTAAGGTTGATTATTATGATCAAGTTACAAATTTGCACAAGAATAACACAAGAATTGTACAAAAGAATAAGAAAATCAATAATTGATTCAAATGGTTATGTATTATTGTATACTTGTATATTTTGGATATTCTTTGTGAAATTTTGTGCTTGAAAGAAATTATTTAACATTATTAACCTCAAGAGTATAAATAGTAGAAAAAAATAACAAATTTTCATCATTGATGTGACCCGATAAATAAGACAACATATAGTATAAGGCCATTTGATAGAACAAATGATTTTATTGGTTACATATGTAAATAGCCAAACAACAGGGTCATTGATGAGAATTTCCCTTTAAAATATTACTGACTGTAGTTGTCTGTTGGAGACCATGAAAAAGCAAACATTGCAACTAAGAAGAAACAGAGGATGTATATGTTTTGATTAGGACAGAAAAGCAGTCAGACCATTAAAAAACACCCTATCTTGCAAATATGAACATTGTTTAAACTCATAATGACCATAAAAGTATGTCAAGCTTTAGTACTGCATAGTGTTTCTATAACATAAAGAATCTACTTGGGCCATACTGCAGGTATGGGCGAAATACATATGCACAACATCCTTGGATAATAAAAATTGCACAAGTGCTGGCAGGTTGACTCCAGAAGTATATAGTCAATTTGTGCTGGCAGTAAATGCAAGTTACGCAGTGCTGCATTACACCCCTGCCATGCTCGACCTTCAGAACTGCAATTTCTTACGGGACACGTTTATGACGATTACGTCAAGGTATTGCCCTTCTTTGGAGCATCACCTCCTGATTGTGAATGTAGGTCTGGGCTTTATATCTGCTGGTATCATGCTCTGCCTCATTCTTTGGTTAGTCTATGCAAACCGCCCCCAAAGGGAGGAAGTGTTTGTGAAAACCTCATCAATAAAAAGCAGTCGCAACAGGTTGGATGATCTCCGTGAAAACAAGGATGGTCATGTTAGTATTGTATCTTTAGTTGTAACATCTCCAGCTAGAGTTGCTCCAGATATAGAAAATTAATTATGACATCGTTTTTTGGTCATCTTTTTTTTTTGCCCTCCTACTTAGTGACAGTGGAACCGAGGTGGTGCCAACTGCCAAGCACCATCTTGAGTTTGTGGTTTGTAGGAAATATGTGTACTATGTACCACATTGTATAGTATATTGTTTAAAACAGTTAATTCTTGAGCTATGATCATTGCCTTCAACACTTGTTTTCTGTGGGTTTTGACGGTTTGCACCCGACGCCTATCTATCTCAGTTACTAAGCTGAAAGTAGTACTCATTTCCTCCTCCTATATTGAGAGCATGTTTGGTTCATGTCATGGAATAGAAAGGGAATGAAATAAAAAAAAATAAGTTGTGGAATGGTATCAAAACTTATCCTTTATTGCGTGTTTGGTTATAACCTTGGAATGGAAAGGGAATGGTAACCATTACCGTAAACAAATGGATTTTGTTACTGGAGAAGGGAAGGTAAAAACTAGGGGAATTCATTATCACCAAGTAATGATAATAGATCGAGGAGGGGATTTACCAAACAAGGAGAAAGGAAATTCGTATTTGATTATGTTTCGTAGAACCCGAAAACATTGAACCAAACATGTTCTAAGTGTTTCTTAAATCAAGCAAAACTTTGTCTAGTGGTAAATAATATATGTCTCAAAACTTTAAGGTTGTGAGTTAAAAACCCATTTAAGGGAAGTTTGTCCGTAACATATTATCTATTTATCCCATTATCCTTTGGCGGCACGTTTGGTAGCGACAACAAATGGTGGTATAATAATGAATTTTAGTGTAATTTTGTAAGGATATATCATGTCAATATTCATGGTAATAACATTTTTTGGGAGTCGATCTAGATTCGAATGCAATTGGCACACTGAACTCCTAGTAGGAAGAATTATCTCAAAACATGTGTATTTTTCTATTAGTTTTCATCACCACCTAATACTACATCTTGAAGCAGTTTCTAATGGTAATGTAACTTTAGAAGAAAATAGATGTTTTGCATTAAAGGTTTAGTATCATTGATATTAACATGTGAATTATTCCTTTATAAATTTACACTAAAATGCATTACAACATTACAACGATTTATAACCATTAATCAAACGGGTTGTGTGGATATTGTGATCCCTTAATTTTTCTCTCTTTTTCTCATAACTCATAATTTAAATGACAAAACTACCTACAAACTCAATACAACTCTTTAAAAGTTGTAAAAATGGAAGTTGTCAAAAACTTGCAAACATCTCATTCTAAGTGGGGTAAACCGGTTAATTAAATGAACCCACGGTTTTAAACATAAAACTAGTTATTAGGCCCGGGCTATGTCCCGGGTAAGGAAAATTTTCATTTATTAATATTATACATTAAATTGATAGCACTAAATAACAATTGGTCTAGTGGTCAAGATGTTAGTATGTAACCTTGAATTCACGGGATCAAGCCTCATGCTATGCAATTTCTAATTTTTTTTACTGTATGTGGATTACATGGAGTATAAAGCACTTAGGGAGAGCGACACGTGACACCGTTCCTTATTTAGGAACGCCTTTTAATATATTAGTATAGATTGCAAGTAAATAAGTGTTACTGGTGGGTACCAAAACCCCATTAACCCCAGGAACAAATTTCATTTTATCACATAGGGTAGTAGCTCTAAAGGGAAAATAAAATAAAAGTAAAAAGAAAAATAAAATAACTCCCAAAAATGGAAGTGGAAATAAAGAAGCCGAGAGAGAGAGAGAGAGAGGGGGGGTAAGTACCGTAGTATTGTGTAACTCTATGATGGATAAACTTATTATGTGGAGGAAGCTAAACTGATAAAGCATTGACGTAAATAGGTGGAGTAGAGAGGCTTAGAGCAACGAGATTTTAGAGAGTTGAGAAACAAGGATGATTATTCAGTGATCATCCCAAAATTATGACCACCGAAGTCAACGGAAGTCAAAGGGCCTATGCACTACACATTTTGCCAACTCAGCAAGCCATTTTCTTTTTCATTTCTTTTACTAAAATCAGAAATATTTATGATAAATACTTAAAATAATTTTGTAAATTCCAAAAAATTAATAAGAAAATTCTAAAAATTTAATACTTTCATTTTTCTGAAATTAATTATTTTGACAAAAAAAAATTTACCCATCTTTTTTTTTCTCTCTCCTCTTTTTTCCCCTGACCCCGATGAACTCCTTCCTTTCCTGCGTTCTCTCTCCACCCATCTCATCTCCTTCCTCGACCATTTTCGACCAATTAACTGCTCTTTTGTTACTCTACTCTTCACGCATAAGTGAATCTTCTTCACGCAAACACCAAGGATGGAAGTGTACTTTTAGGGAAATCTCGATTTAAGTCTTCTTTACATATCTAGGGTTTTGGTTTTGGTTTTGGGGAAAGTTCGATTTCAGTTGTCTTGATTTGTTTGATTTCGGTCTATACTCCATTTCGCACGAACAAAACCCTCATGTTCTTCAATCTCGATTTCCGTTTAATCGATTTCGGGGTTCTTTCAGTGTTTTATCAGATTCAACAGGGCCTGACTGTTGGCTGTTTCAATTTTGGGGGGTTCTTGGGTGATGACCCAACTATGGGGCTTTCGGTGATGACCCAACTATGGGGATTTGGGTGATGACCCAAATATGGGGATTTGGGTGATGACCCAACTTTATGTATTTGGGTGATGACCCAACTATGGGGCTTTGGGTGATGACCCAACTATTATGTTCCAATAACAAAGAAAGATTCAACTATCATGTTGATCCAGCCAACTTAGATTGTGGTTTGTAATCTGGATTCAAATGAACAATGATGTATAATCATGTTTTAGGAAGAATTAAAATTTATGACAAACATTAGATAAAATTGCTAGTATTAATTTTGAAAAAACTATCATGTTTGGGATTATAATATCATTAGTAACAATATGTGGTTAATAATAATTCAATGGTATAAACGTCTTTAGGTAGACGTTTGCACCGCGGAATAAACGTTTAAGAAGGCATATGGGCCTTGGCCCAAACGTTCCCTAAAAGCATCTGTCATGGATCAAACATCTTTTATTGACTTTTGTGTACAAACACGTTTGTCATGGATCAAAACGTTTAAAGAGAAATCTGTCATATTTGTATTAAAGATATCATTTTATGTGGTTAATAATAATTCTAAATAACGTAGAAATAGGCAAAAATAGATAATAAAAAAAATAATATAATGATCTAATAAAATCTTACGCTGCCCAGAAAAAAATTACAATAAAATCTAAACACTGCTCGCCTTTGAAAGGATTCGATCCCACGCCGCACAGATGTAAGTGATTTTCATATCAGGGCTAGTGACCACGGAGACGGGGGTATCAGCACGACAAATGTTTGTCCCCAGTTGTTTATGTATTATGGTGCGCAAAAGAAAGACAAAAATAAGATACACGTATGTTTACATTTGCTGATAGGAAAACATTTTTGACACAGAATAAATGTTTAACTTAGAATATAGGGTAGCTAAAACACGCTTTCTAATTTCTACTACGAAATAAAGATTAGTGTTTATTAAATACTACCTCTGTATTTTTTAAGTAAGTTGCACCATTTGCTTTTTGGCACTATTCATCAACCAATTTTATTAAGTTATCTCGCACCATTATATAAGAAAAAACATAGTCAAGTGGGGTCTTGTTAGATTCGTCTCAATGCGAACATTCCAAATATCAATTTTTTTTTTATTTTTACTTGCATATTAACGTTTAAAGAAGTGTCTCGACAAATGTGAAAAAGTAAATGGTGCAACTAAATAAATACAAAGGTAGTATAAACCGCTAGTAAATGACCCCATTTTACACATGATAGCCTTATTAAATTTGCTAGTAATTCAAATTAGTGGTTAGAGGGTTTCACCAAATATGCCCATACAGAGCATCGGAGGGCTAATTGATCGTTTATCTCAATTGTTATTTCAATATAATATATAGACATTGCCGCCGCTTTAAGAATATATATCTATTATAAGCATCAAGTGTTGGGTCATATGCTTAAATCGACCAATGCAATAACGTCATTTCAAGAAATACAATAACGTCATCCCTCGTACCTACCCTATCGGCTTATTATCCCATGGTGAGCCACAATGATCCGGGGGTTTCATCCATACCGAGACGCAAGATCCATAGTGTTGTGTAGAATGTCTTGTCTCCTATATATGAATCAATAGTCATTGTGTTGGTCGCTGTTATTTAAAGACATGACCCTAAATATCTTAGGACATGACCCTAAGGAAATCTACCAATTCTAAGCCTAAAGTGTTGGGTCATGTGCTTAAATCGACCAATGCAATAATGTCGTGTATTCATTCCTAATTAAGAGACACCAATGGTGATTATTGAACGTTATCTCATTCAAAGTAGTGGTTAGAGGGTTTCGTCCCTTGTACCAAATATGCCCAAGATACAGAGCGTCGGAGGGTTTATTGATCGATCGTTTGTCTCAATTTTTCTCTCCGAATAAATCATTTCAAGAAATACAATAACGTCATCCCTCGTACCTTATCGGCTAATTATCCCATGGTGAGCCACTATGGTCCGGGGGTTTCCTCCATACCGAGACGCAAGACCCATAGTGTTGTTTAGAATGTCATGTCTCCTATATATGAATCAACAGTCATTCTGTTGGTCGCTATTATTTAAAGACATGACCCTAAATATATTAGGACATGACCCTAAGGAAATCTTCCTATTCTAAGCCTAAAGTGTTGGGTCATGTGCTTAAATCGACCAATGCAATAATGTCGTGTTCCTAATTAAGAGACACCAATGGCGATTATTGGACGTTATCTCATTCAAAGTAGTGGTTAGAGGGTTTCGTCCCTTGTACCAAATATGCCCAAGATACAGAGCGTCGGAGGGTTTATTGATCGATCGTTTGTCTCAATTTTTCTCTCCGAATAAATCATTTCAAGAAATACAATAACGTCATCCCTCGTACCATATCGGCTAATTATCCCATGGTGAGCCACTATGGTCCGGGGGATTCATCCATACCGAGACGCAAGACCCATAGTGTTGTTTAGAATGTCTTGTCTCCTATATATGAATCAATTGTCATTGTGTTGGTCACTATTATTTAAAGACATGACCCTAAATATATTAGGACATGACCCTGAGGAAATCTTCCTATTCTAAGCCTAAAGTGTTGGGTCATGTGCTTAAATCAACCAATGCAATAATGTCGTGTATTCATTCTTAATTAAGAGACACCAATGGTGATTATTGGACGTTATCTCATTCAAAGTAGTGGTTATAGGGTTTCGTCCCTTGTACCAAATATGCCCAAGATACAGAGCGTCGGTGGGTTTATGGATCGATCGTTTGTCTCAATTTTTCTCTCCGAATAAATCATTTCAAAAAATACAATAACATCATCCCTCGTACCTTATCGGCTTATTATCCCATGGTGAGCCACTATGGTCCGGGGGTTTCATCCATACCGAGACGCAAGACCTATAGTGTTGTGTAGAATGTCTTGTCTCCAATATATGAATCAATAGTCATTGTGTTGGTCAGTCGTTATTTAAAGACATGACCCTAAATATCTTAGGACATGACCCTAAGGAAATCTACCAATTCTAAGCCTAAAGTGTTGGGTCATGTGCTTAAATCGACCAATGCCATAATGTCGTGTATTCATTCCTAATTAAGAGACACCAATGGTGATTATTGGACGTTATCTCATTCAAAGTAGTGTTTAGAGGGTTTCGTCCCTTGTACCAAATATACCCAATATACAGAGCGTTGGAGGGTTTATTGATCGATCGTTTGTCTCAATTTTTCTCTCCGAATAAATCATTTCAAGAAATACAATAACGTCATCCCTCGTACCTTATCGGCTAATTATCCCATGGTGAGCCACTATGGTCCGGGGGATTCATCCATACCGAGACGCAAGACCCATAGTGTTGTTTAGAATGTCTTGTCTCCTATATATGAATCAATTGTCATTGTGTTGGTCACTATTATTTAAAGACATGACCCTAAATATATTAGGACATGAACCTGAGGAAATCTTCCTATTCTAAGCCTAAAGTGTTGGGTCATGTGCTTAAATCAACCAATGCAATAATGTCGTGTATTCATTCTTAATTAAGAGACACCAATGGTGATTATTGGACGTTATCTCATTCAAAGTAGTGGTTATAGGGTTTCGTACCTTGTACCAAATATGCCCAAGATACAGAGCGTCGGAGGGTTTATTGATCGATCGTTCGTCTCAATTTTTCTCTCCGAATAAATCATTCCAAGAAATACAATAACGTCATACCTCGTACCCTATCGGCTTAGATCGATCGTTTGTCTTAATTTTTCTCTCCGAATAAATCATTTCAAGAAATACAATAACGTCATCCCTCGTACCTTATCGGCTTATTACCCCATGGTGAGCCACTATGGTCCGGGGGTTTCATCCATACCGAGACGTAAGACCCATAGTGTTGTGTAGAATGTCTTGTCTCCTATATATGAATCAATAGTCATTGTGTTGGTCGCTGATATTTAAAGACATGACCCTAAATATCTTAGGACATGACCCTAAGGAAATCTACCAATTCTAAGCCTAAAGTGTTGGGTCATGTGCTTAAATCGACCAATGCAATAATGCCGTGTATTCATTCCTAATTAAGAGACACCAATGGCGATTATTGGACGTTATCTCATTTAAAGTAGTGGTTAGAGGGTTTTATCCCTTGTACCAAATATGCCCAAGATACAGAGCGTCGGAGGGTTTATTGATCGATCGTTTGTCTCAATTTTTCTCTCCGAATAAAAAATCATTTCATGAAATACAATAACGTCATCCCTCGTACCTTATCGGCTAATTATCCCATGGTGAGCCACTATGGTCCGGTGGTTTCATCCATACCGAGACGCAAGACCCATAGTGTTGTTTAGAATGTCTTGTCTCCTATATATGAATCAATTGTCATTGTGTTGGTCGCTATTATTTAAAGACATGACCCTAAGGAAATCTTCCTATTCTAAGCCTAAAGTGTTGGGTCATGTGCTTAAATCGACCAATGCAATAATGTCGTGTTCCTAATTAAGAGACACCAATGGCGATTATTGGACGTTATCTCATTCAAAGTAGTGGTTAGAGGGTTTCGTCCCTTGTACCAAATATGCCCAAGATACAGAGCGTCGGAGGGTTTATTGATCGATCGTTTGTCTCAATTTTTCTCTCCGAATAAATCATTTCAAGAAATACAATAACGTCATCCCTCGTACCATATCGGCTAATTATCCCATGGTGAGCCACTATGGTCCGGGGGATTCATCCATACCGAGACGCAAGACCCATAGTGTTGTTTAGAATGTCTTGTCTCCTATATATGAATCAATTGTCATTGTGTTGGTCACTATTATTTAAAGACATGACCCTAAATATATTAGGACATGACCCTGAGGAAATCTTCCTATTCTAAGCCTAAAGTGTTGGGTCATGTGCTTAAATCAACCAATGCAATAATGTCGTGTATTCATTCTTAATTAAGAGACACCAATGGTGATTATTGGACGTTATCTCATTCAAAGTAGTGGTTATAGGGTTTCGTCCCTTGTACCAAATATGCCCAAGATACAGAGCGTCGGTGGGTTTATGGATCGATCGTTTGTCTCAATTTTTCTCTCCGAATAAATCATTTCAAAAAATACAATAACATCATCCCTCGTACCTTATCGGCTTATTATCCCATGGTGAGCCACTATGGTCCGGGGGTTTCATCCATACCGAGACGCAAGACCTATAGTGTTGTGTAGAATGTCTTGTCTCCAATATATGAATCAATAGTCATTGTGTTGGTCGCTGTTATTTAAAGACATGACCCTAAATATCTTAGGACATGACCCTAAGGAAATCTACCAATTCTAAGCCTAAAGTGTTGGGTCATGTGCTTAAATCGACCAATGCCATAATGTCGTGTATTCATTCCTAATTAAGAGACACCAATGGTGATTATTGGACGTTATCTCATTCAAAGTAGTGTTTAGAGGGTTTCGTCCCTTGTACCAAATATACCCAATATACAGAGCGTTGGAGGGTTTATTGATCGATCGTTTGTCTCAATTTTTCTCTCCGAATAAATCATTTCAAGAAATACAATAACGTCATCCCTCGTACCTTATCGGCTAATTATCCCATGGTGAGCCACTATGGTCCGGGGGATTCATCCATACCGAGACGCAAGACCCATAGTGTTGTTTAGAATGTCTTGTCTCCTATATATGAATCAATTGTCATTGTGTTGGTCACTATTATTTAAAGACATGACCCTAAATATATTAGGACATGACCCTGAGGAAATCTTCCTATTCTAAGCCTAAAGTGTTGGGTCATGTGCTTAAATCAACCAATGCAATAATGTCGTGTATTCATTCTTAATTAAGAGACACCAATGGTGATTATTGGACGTTATCTCATTCAAAGTAGTGGTTATAGGGTTTCGTACCTTGTACCAAATATGCCCAAGATACAGAGCGTCGGAGGGTTTATTGATCGATCGTTCGTCTCAATTTTTCTCTCCGAATAAATCATTCCAAGAAATACAATAACGTCATACCTCGTACCCTATCGGCTTAGATCGATCGTTTGTCTTAATTTTTCTCTCCGAATAAATCATTTCAAGAAATACAATAACGTCATCCCTCGTACCCTATCGGCTTATTACCCCATGGTGAGCCACTATGGTCCGGGGGTTTCATCCATACCGAGACGTAAGACCCATAGTGTTGTGTAGAATGTCTTGTCTCCTATATATGAATCAATAGTCATTGTGTTGGTCAGTCGTTATTTAAAGACATGACCCTAAATATCTTAGGACATGACCCTAAGGAAATCTACCAATTCTAAGCCTAAAGTGTTGGGTCATGTGCTTAAATCGACCAATGCAATAATGCCGTGTATTCATTCCTAATTAAGAGACACCAATGGCGATTATTGGACGTTATCTCATTTAAAGTAGTGGTTAGAGGGTTTTATCCCTTGTACCAAATATGCCCAAGATACAGAGCGTCGGAGGGTTTATTGATCGATCGTTTGTCTCGATTTTTCTCTCCGAATAAAAAATCATTTCATGAAATACAATAACGTCATCCCTCGTACCTTATCGGCTAATTATCCCATGGTGAGCCACTATGGTCCGGTGGTTTCATCCATACCGAGACGCAAGACCCATAGTGTTGTTTAGAATGTCTTGTCTCCTATATATGAATCAATTGTCATTGTGTTGGTCGCTATTATTTAAAGACATGACCCTAAGGAAATCTTCCTATTCTAAGCCTAAAGTGTTGGGTCTTGTGCTTAAATCGATCAATGCAGTAATGCCGTGTATTCATTCTTAATTAAGAGACACCAATGGTGATTATTGGACGTTATCTCATTCAAAGTAGTTGTTATAGGGTTTCCTCCCTTGTACCACATATGCCCAAGATACAGAGCGTCGGAGGGTTTATTGATCGATCGTTTGTCTCAATTTTTCCCTCCGAATAAATCATTCCAAGAAATACAATAACGTCATCCCTCGTACCCTATCGGGTTATTATCCCATGGTGAGCCACTATGTTCCGGTGGTTTCATCCATACCGAGACGCAAGACCCATAGTGTTGTGTAGAATGTCTTGTCTCCTATATATGAATCAATAGTCATTCTGTTGGTCGCTGTTATTTAAAGACATGACCCTAAATATCTTAGGACGTGACCCTAAGGAAATCTACCAATTCTAAGCCTGAAGTGTTGGGTCATGTGCTTAAATCGACCAATGCAATAATGTCGTGTATTCATTCCAAATTAAGAGACACCAATGGTGATTATTGGACGTTATCTCATTCAAAGTAGTGGTTAGAGGGTTTCGTCCCTTGTACCAATATGCCCAATATACAGAGCGTCGGAGGGTTTATTGATCGATCGTTTGTCTCAATTTTTCTCTCCGAATAAATCATTTTAAGAAATCCAATAACGTCATCCCTCGTACCTTATCGGCTAATTATCCCATGGTGACGCACTATGGTCCGGGGGTTTCATCCATACCGAGACGCAAGACCCATAGTGTTGTTTAGAATGTCTTGTCTCCTATATATGAATCAATTGTCATTGTGTTGGTCGCTATTATTTAAAGACATGACCCTAAGGAAATCTTAATATTCTAAGCCTAAAGTGTTGGGTCATGTGCTTAAATCGACCAATGCAATAATCCCGTGTATTCATTCTTAATTAAGAGACACCAATGGTGATTATTGGACGTTATCTAATTCAAAGTAGTTGTAATAGGGTTTCGTCCCTTGTACCAAATATGCCCAAGATACAGAGCGTCGGAGGGTTTATTGATCGATCGTTTGTCTCAATTTTTCCCTCCGAATAAATCATTCCAAGAAATACAATAACGTCATCCCTCGTACCCTATCGGCTTATTATCCCATGGTGAGCCACTATGGTCCGGGGGTTTCATCCATACCGAGACGCAAGACCCATAGTGTTGTTTAGAATGTCTTGTCTCCTATATATGAATCAATTGTCATTGTGTTGGTCGCTATTATTTAAAGACATGACCCTAAGGAAATCTTCCTATTCTAAGCCTAAAATGTTGGGTCATGTGCTTAAATCGACCAATGCAATAATGCCGTGTATTCATTCTTAATTAAGAGACACCAATGGTGATTATTGGACGTTATCTAATTCAAAGTAGTTGTAATAGGTTTTCGTCCCTTGTACAAAATATGCCCAAGATACAGAGCGTCGGAGGGTTTATTGATCGATCGTTTGTCTCAATTTTTCCCTCCGAATAAATCATTTCAAGAAATACAATAACGTCATCCCTCGTACCCTATCGGCTTATTATCCCATGGTGAGCCACTATGTTCTGGGGGTTTCATCCATACCGAGACGCAAGACCCATAGTGTTGTGTAGAATGTCTTGTCTCCTATATATGAATCAATAGTCATTCTGTTGGTCGCTGTTATTTAAAAACATGACCCTAAATATCTTAGGACATGACCCTAAGGAAATCTACCAATTCTAAGCCTGAAGTGTTGGGTCATGTGCTTAAATCGACCAATGCAATAATGTCGTGTATTCATTCCAAATTAAGAGACACCAATGGTAATTATTGGACGTTATCTCATTCAAAGTAGTGGTTAGAGGGTTTCGTCCCTTGTACCAAATATGCCCAATATACAGAGCGTCGGAGGGTTTATTGATCGATCGTTTGTCTCAATTTTTCTCTCAGAATAAATCATTTTAAGAAATACAATAACGTCATCCCTCGTACCTTATCGGCTAATTATCCCATGGTGACGCACTATGGTCCGGGGGTTTCATCCATACCGAGACGCAAGACCCATAGTGTTGTTTAGAATGTCTTGTCTCCTATATATGAATCAATTGTCATTGTGTTGGTCACTATTATTTAAAGACATGCATGACCCTAAATATATTAGGACATGACCCTAAGGAAAACTTCCTATTCTAAGTCTAAAGTGTTGGGTCATGTGCATAAATCGACCAATGCAATAATGTCGTGTATTCATTCCTAATTAAGAGACACCAATTCCGATTATTGGATGTTATCTCATTCGAAGTAGTGGTTAGAGGGTTTCGTCCCTTGTACCAAATATGCCCAAGATACAGAGCGTCGGAGGGTTTATTGATCGATCGTTTGTCTCAATTTTTCTCTCCGAATAAATCATTTCAAGAAATACAATAACGTCATCCCTTGTACCTTATCGGCTAATTATCCCATGGTGAGCCACTATGGTCCGGGGGTTTCATCCATACCGAGACGCAAGACCCATAGTGTTGTTAAGAATGTCCTGTCTCCTATATATGAATCAATTGTCATTGTGTTGGTCGCTATTATTTAAAGACATGACCCAAAGTAAATCTTCCTATTCTAAGCCTAAAGTGTTGGGTCATGTGCTTAAATCGACCAATGCAATAATGCCGTGTATTCATTCTTAATTAAGAGACACCAATGGTGATTATTGGACGTTATCTCATTCAAAGTAGTTGTAATAGGGTTTCGTCCCTTGTACCAAATATGCCCAAGATACAGAGCGTTGGAGGGTTTATTGATCGATCGTTTGTCTCAATTTTTCCCTCCGAATAAATCATTCCAAGAAATACAATAACGTCATCCCTCGTACCCTATCGGCTTATTATCCCATGGTGAGCCACTATGGTCCGGCGGTTTCATCCATACCGAGACGCAAGACCCATAGTGTTGTGTAGAATGTCTTGTCTCCTATATATGAATCAATTGTCATTCTGTTGGTCGCTGTTATTTAAAGACATGACCCTAAATATCTTAGGACATGACCCTAAGGAAATTGATACGCTCAAGTTATATGATGTTTTTGTGGTATTTTAGGTACACTTTGCTAGGGGATTTATTTGTAATTGTTAAGGTTGCATGTAAATCGACCTTAGCGGAAGTTCGGAATTTTATATATTAATTATTGTTAAAGTTGTAAGTTCCGAGCTTTTGGAAGCATGAATGGTTCCACAACATCGTCTCACCAACCAAGCTCCGCCACAACCAAGCTCCAAGCAACCACATCGCAAGCATGCCCAAGACCCTGGACCGCGCGCGCGCTCGATGCAAGCTGCCCAGCCCAGCAAGCATCGCTCAGCGCCCAGCAGCATGCACGCCCAGTGCTCGCACCTCGCCAGCCCAGCGCTTGCCCAGCTCAGCCCAGCGCTCGCCCAGCGCTCGCACCTCGCGAGCATGGTCGCACCTCGCGACCTGCCTTGCTCGCACCTCGCGAGATTCCTCGCACGGTGCGACCTCTTGGCTTGGCCCAGTTCTTCAGCTCGTGTTGGAAGGCAGAGTACTCTTCGCACGGTGCGACCAGACTCGCACCTCGCGACCCCTAGGTCGGTCTAATTGTCGGCTGATTTTTGAGCTTTAGTATAAATACTAAAGTTGATTTTTGGACCTAGGGGGGCAGCAGCCACAAGGAGAGAGAGTCTCCAAAACTCCACTCCTCTCTTGTTGTCTTCTCTTTTTAGTTTTTATTTTCTAGTTTAGTTTTTGTAGATTTCAATTATGGGATTGGCTTATGCTATGCCGATTATAGCTTGAACCGTTCTTGAACGAGATTAATATGGAGCTTCAAGCATTATTGTGAGATCTTTCCTCTCTATTTAGTTTCTTTGATTATGGTTTAATTTCTATGCTTGCTTTCTATGATTTTTGCATGATTATGCTAGGAACGTTACTAGTTTGATTGTGTAATTAATCTAATGCTAGATTTAAGAATAGAATCGGATTGTTTTATTCTTTTATCAATTGGTAGCAAACTAGGGAGTAACTTAGATGCAGATCGTCTTGGTTATTTCTTGGGGAAATTGAATTAACTGTTGAATGTTTATCGCTTGTATGACGTTAGCAGGTCTGTTGGTTCTCTGTGTTTATTGCTGCTATTGGATTGAACTTAGACGCGATCGGACTAGGTTATCGTTTAGTTAGGGTTTTATAGTCACACTGATCGTGCTATTCAACTAAGAATAAGGAGAACACGAGATTAATTCTCGACAATAGATAATCATGGAAATAATTAGAGTGGAGGTTCAAGGAACGATAATGAATTGAAGTGGATGTTAATCGGATTCAAGATCTTCCCATATTGATTTCTCATCTTGTTTATATGCTAGTTAGTTTTAGTTTGTTAGTAAATCTACTTGAAACCCCCCTTTGTAATTAGGTTTCTCGGCCCTTAGCTTAATCTAGGTTTTGAATCACGCTAAGTATTAAACTCGTCCCTGTTTCCCTGTGGATACGACCCCTACTTCCATTATACTATCTTAGTGTAAAAGAGAGAAGGAGAAATTTTATCTTTGGCCGGGTGCGGTGCACAACGACACATCCGCGCCCGACCAAATTTTGGCGCCGTTGCCGGGGAAACGGTGTTACTTGTTTGTATTTAGCGTGATTTTTGGATGATATTGTTTGTGCTCTTTGTTTTTGGTTGACACTCATAGCGCTAACGATGCATTGCAAGAGTTCTTCTCAATCAATTTTGCAGGTACTTGAAGTGGAGATTGACAAGGAACCACCATTGTCACACATGGAGCACAACCCAATGATTAAGCTTAAGGTATTAAGTCGAGCTAACGACTTTAAACAACTGCGCTTCTCGGGAGGCAACCCGAGACCCTTTTATTTTCTTTCTTTTTCTTTATTTCTCATCAAATTTCCACCACCACAACAAATTTTCTTTCAACCACCGCCCACACACTACAAAAGATCCACAACCAATCTTAATTCACTTGTAACCAAAATCCACAAAAGAAAACCCGTTGGGAGGACTTCAATAGCTAGGAGTTGGTAACACTAGAGGATTGAGATTGTTAATGTATCTTTTCGATCTCTTGAGCTAGGTGAAAATCTCACAAATTCAAAACTTTTGAACTTGTCATTTGTTTGAGTGATTCGAGGGAGAGGGTTGTGAGTTGAGTTGTGAGATTTGAGTTGGTGTTGTTAAGAAATTTGAGTTTGACGGATTGCTTTTCATGAGTTTTGAGAATTCGATCTTCGATTTACCCGATTTTTAAATTTCTCCCCTTTTTCAGTTTACTTTTTCTTTTTAATTGTCGACACATTGAGGACAATGTGTAGTTTAAGTAGGGGGGAGGGTATTCTCATTCTCATGTATCTATGTTGTATATATTACTTTCAATTTGAAAAAAATGAAAATGAAAAAAAAAAATGAAAAATAAAAAAATATATAAAAAAAAAAGTGATGAAAAGAATCCCGCTGAGTTGAAAACCCGCAAGGGCGGGCGACTCGGGCAAAAATGGGGGCTCGGATAGGTCGAAAACCCGAAAGGGCGGCCTATGCAAAAAAGAGCTAGTTGAGCGGGTGAGTTTTGTGAGCCGGAAAAAGAAGAGAGATGAAAAAAATGTGAGAAGCTAGGATGAAAACCCGAAAGGGCTCCTAGGCAAAATGAGAGATTAAGAGAGAATTTTGTACTTTGAAAACTCATTTGCCGGAGTTGGTGTCATAAGGTGGAAAGCGTTTTCGGGTTGGGTTGGTTATTTCATCCTTGATTTTGTGAAGATTTATTTTGGCTTTCACATTCTTTTGGTTGATTGTTTGTTTTTGGGAGTAAGCATGGAATTTATCCCTTTTTGTCTTTGTTCCATGGCTTGCTATTCTAAGTTAGTTGTAGTAGTAGTAGTTTTAGGTCATCTTTTGAGGTTTGGGAGAGCTGATAGTTTAGTGTGTCGTAAGCTGGCATTTTGATTCTTGTTGGTGTTGTTGGTTAAACTTGTTGGTGTTGCTGGTTATTATTGTTGTCGCGTCTTTGTATATTTCAGGTGAGCTTGAATCTAAGTGTGGGGGAATCATCATCCCTTACGTTTAGGCTTTGAGCGTATTTTGTTAAGATGTGATGATGATGATGTAGTTGATGGGGAGTGTAGGTTGGTGTCGATAACTTGGGCGATGATTTAATTGGTATTTCTCATTTTTGAGTTTACTCGAGGTCGAGTAAAGTTCAAGTGTGGGGGTATTTGATACGCTCAAGTTATACGATGTTTTTGTGGTATTTTAGGTACACTTTGCTAGGGGATTTATTTGTAATTGTTAAGGTTGCATGTAAATCGACCTTAGCGGAAGTTCGGAATTTTATATATTAATTATTGTTAAAGTTGTAAGTTCCGAGCTTTTGGAAGCATGAATGGTTCCACAACATCGTCTCACCAACCAAGCTCCGCCACAACCAAGCTCCAAGCAACCACATCACAAGCATGCCCAGCACCCAACCCAGCGCACGCTCGAAGCAAGCTGCCCAGCCCAGCAAGCATCGCTCTGCGCCCAGCAGCATGCACGCCCAGTGCTCGCACCTCGCCAGCTCAGCGCTCGCCCAGCTCAGCCCAGCGCTCGCCCATCGCTCGCACCTCGCGAGCATGGTCGCACCTCGCGACCTGCCTTGCTCGCACCTCGCGAGATTCCTCGCACGGTGCGACCTCTTGGCTTGGCCCAGTTCTTCAGCTCGTGTTGGAAGGCAGAGTACTCTTCGCACGGTGCGACCAGACTCGCACCTCGCGACCCCTAGGTCGGTCTAATTGTCGGCTGATTTTTGAGCTTTAGTATAAATACTAAAGTTGATTTTTGGACCTAAGGGGGCAGCAGCCACAAGGAGAGGGAGTCTCCAAAACTCCACTCCTCTCTTGTTGTCTTCTCTTTTTAGTTTTTATTTTCTAGTTTAGTTTTTGTAGATTTCAATTATGGGATTGGCTTATGCTATGCCGATTATAGCTTGAACCGTTCTTGAACGAGATTAATATGGAGCTTCAAGCATTATTGTGAGATCTTTCCTCTCTATTTAGTTTCTTTGATTATGGTTTAATTTCTATGCTTGCTTTCTATGATTTTTGCATGATTATGCTAGGAACGTTACTAGTTTGATTGTGTAATTAATCTAATGCTAGATTTAAGAATAGAATCGGATTGTTTTATTCTTTTATCAATTGGTAGCAAACTAGGGAGTAACTTAGATGCAGATCGTCTTGGTTATTTCTTGGGGAAATTGAATTAACTGTTGAATGATTATCGCTTGTATGACGTTAGCAGGTCTGTTGGTTCTCTGTGTTTATTGTTGCTATTGGATTGAACTTAGACGCGATCGGACTAGGTTATCCTTTAGTTAGGGTTTTATAGTCACGCTGATCGTGCTATTCAACTAAGAATAAGGAGAACACGAGATTAATTCTCGACAATAGATAATCATGGAAATAATTAGAGTGGAGGTTCAAGGAACGATAATGAATTGAAGTGGATGTTAATCGGATTCAAGATCTTCCCATATTGATTTCTCATCTTGTTTATATGCTAGTTAGTTTTAGTTTGTTAGTAAATCTACTTGAAACCCCCCTTTGTAATTAGGTTTCTCGGCCCTTAGCTTAATCTAGGTTTTGAATCACGCTAAGTATTAAACTCGTCCCTGTTTCCCTGTGGATACGACCCCTACTTCCATCTTACTATCTTAGTGTAAAAGAGAGTAGGAGAAATTTTATCTTTGGCCGGGTGCGGTGCACAACGACACATCCGCGCCCGACCAGAAATCTACCAATTCCAAGCCTGAAGTGTTGGGTCATGTGCTTAAATCGACCAATGCAATAATGTCGTGTATTCATTCCTAATTAAGAGACACCAATGGTGATTATTGGACGTTATCTCATTCAAAGTAGTGGTTAGAGGGTTTCGTCCCTTGTACCAAATATGCCCAATATACAGAGCGTCGGAGGGTTTATTGATCGATCGTTTGTCTCAATTTTTCTCTCCGAATAAATCATTTCAAGAAATACAATAACGTCATCCCTCGTACCTTATCGGCTAATTATCCCATGGTGACCCACTATGGTCCGGGGGTTTCATCCATACCGAGACGCAAGACCCATAGTGTTGTTTAGAATGTCTTGTCTCCTATATATGAATCAATTGTCATTGTGTTGGTCACTATTATTTAAAGACATGACCCTAAATATATTAGGAAATGACCCTAAGGAAATCTTCATATTCTAAGCCTAAAGTGTTGGGTCATGTGCATAAATCGACCAATGCAATAATGTCGTGTATTCATTCCTAATTAAGAGACACCAATTCCGATTATTGGACGTTATCTCATTCAAAGTAGTGGTTAGAGGGTTTCGTCCCTTGTACCAAATATGCCCAAGATACAGAGCGTCGGAGGGTTTATTGATCGATCGTTTGTCTCAATTTTTCCCTCCGAATAAATCATTCCAAGAAATACAATAACGTCATCCCTCGTACCCTATCGGCTTATTATCCCATGGTGAGCCACTATGGTCCGGGGGTTTCATCCATACCGAGACGCAAGACCCATAGTGTTGTTTAGAATGTCTTGTCTCCTATATATGAATCAATTGTCATTGTGTTGGTCGCTATTATTTAAAGACATGACCCTAAGGAAATCTTCCTATTCTAAGCCTAAAATGTTGGGTCATGTGCTTAAATCGACCCATGCAATAATGCCGTGTATTCATTCTTAATTAAGAGACACCAATGGTGATTATTGGACGTTATCTCATTCAAAGTAGTTGTAATAGGGTTTCGTCCCTTGTACAAAATATGCCCAAGATACAGAGCGTCTGAGGGTTTATTGATCGATCGTTTGTCTCAATTTTTCCCTCCGAATAAATCATTCCAAGAAATACAATAACGTCATCCCTTGTACCCTATCGACTTATTATCCCATGGTGAGCCACTATGTTCTGGGGGTTTCATCCATACCGAGACGCAAGACCCATAGTGTTGTGTAGAATGTCTTGTCTCCTATATATGAATCAATAGTCATTCTGTTGGTCGCTGTTATTTAAAGACATGACCCTAAATATCTTAGGACATGACCCTAAGGAAATCTACCAATTCTAAGCCTGAAGTGTTGGGTCATGTGCTTAAATCGATCAATGCAATAATGTCGTGTATTCATTCCTAATTAAGAGACACCAATGGTGATTATTGGACGTTATCTCATTCAAATTAGTGGTTAGAGGGTTTCGTCCCTTGTACCAAATATGCCCAATATACAGAGCGTCGGAGGGTTTATTGATCGATCGTTTGTCTCAATTTTTCTCTCCGAATAAATCATTTCAAGAAATACAATACCGTCATCCCTCGTACCTTATCGGCTAATTATCCCATGGTGACCCACTATGGTCCGGGGGTTTCATCCATACCGAGACGCAAGACCCATAGTGTTGTTTAGAATGTCTTGTCTCCTATATATGAATCAATTGTCATTGTGTTGGTCACTATTATTTAAAGACATGACCCTAAATATATTAGGAAATGACCCTAAGGAAATCTTCCTATTCTAAGCCTAAAGTGTTGGGTCATGTGCATAAATCGACCAATGCAATAATGTCGTGTATTCATTCCTAATTAAGAGACACCAATTCCGATTATTGGACGTTATCTCATTCAAAGTAGTGGTTAGTGGGTTTCGTCCTTTGTACCAAATATGCCCAAGATACAGAGCGTCGGAGGGTTTAATGATCGATCGTTTGTCTCAATTTTTCTCTCCGAATAAATCATTTCAAGAAATACAATAACGTCATCCCTCGTACCTTATCGGCTAATTATCCCATGGTGAGCCACTATGGTCCGGGGGTTTTATCCATACCGAGACGCTAGACCCATAGTGTTGTGTAGAATGTCTTGTCTCCTATATATGAATCAATAGTCATTGTGTTGGTCGCTGTTATTTAAAGACATGACCCTAAATATCTTAGGACATGACCCTAAGGAAATCTACCAATTCTAAGCCTAAAGTGTTGGGTCATGTGCTTAAATCGACCAATGCAATAATTTCGTGTATTAATTCCTAATTAAGAGACACCAATGGCGATTATTGAACGTTATCTCATCCAAAGTAGTGGTTATAGGGTTTCGTACCTTGTAACAAATATGTTCAAGATACAGAGCGTCGGAGGGTTTATTGATCGATCGTTCGTCTCAATTTTTCTCTCCGAATAAATCATTCCAAGAAATACAATAACGTCATCCCTCGTACCCTATCGGCTTATTATCCCATAGTGAGCCACTATGTTCCGGGGGCTTCATCCATACCGAGACGCAAGACCCACGGTGTTGTGTAGAATGTCTTGTCTCCTATATATGAATCAATAGTCATTGTGTTGGTCGCTGTTATTTAAAGACATGACCCTAAATATCTTAGGACATGACCCTAAGGAAATCTACCACTTCTAAGCCTAAAGTGTTGGGTCATGTGCTTAAATCGACCAATGCAATAATGTCGTGTATTCATTCCTAATTAAGAGATACCAATGGTGATTATTGGACGTTATCTCATTCAAAGTAGTGGTTAGAGGGTTTCGTCCCTTGTACCAAATATGCCCAAGATACAGAGCGTCGGAGGGTTTATGGATCGATCGTTTGTCTTAATTTTTCTCTCCGAATAAATCATTTCAAGAAATACAATAACGTCATCCCTCGTACCGTATCGACTTATTATCCCATGGTGAGCCACTATGGTCCGGGGGTTTCATCCATTCCGAGACGCAAGACCCATAGTGTTGTGTAGAATGTCTTGTCTCCTATATATGAATCAATAGTCATTGTGTTGGTCGCTGTTATTTAAAGACATGACCCTAAATATATTAGGACATGACCCTAAGGAAATCTACCAATTCTAAGCCTAAAGTGTTGGGTCATGGGCTTTAATCGACCAATGCAATAATACCGTGTATTCATTCCTAATTAAGAGACACCAATGGTGATTATTGGACGTTATCTCATTCAAAGTAGTGGTTAGAGGGTTTCGTCCCTTGTACCAAATATGCCCAATATACAGAGCGTCGGAGGGTTTATTGATCGATCGTTTGTCTCAATTTTTCTCTCCGAATAAATCATTTCAAGAAATACAATAACGTCATCCCTCGTACCTTATCGGCTAATTATCCCATGGTGACCCACTATGGTCCGGGGGTTTCATCCATACCGAGACGCAAGACCCATAGTGTTGTTTAGAATGTCTTGTCTCCTATATATGAATCAATAGTCATTGTGTTGGTCACTATTATTTAAAGACATGACCCTAAATATATTAGGAAATGACCCTAAGGAAATCTTCATATTCTAAGCCTAAAGTGTTGGGTCATGTGCATAAATCGACCAATGCAATAATGTCGTGTATTCATTCCTAATTAAGAGACACCAATTCCGATTATTGGACGTTATCTCATTCAAAGTAGTGGTTAGAGGGTTTCGTCCCTTGTACCAAATATGCCCAAGATACAGAGCGTCGGAGGGTTTATTGATCGATCGTTTGTCTCAATTTTTCCCTCCGAATAAATCATTCCAAGAAATACAATAACGTCATCCCTCGTACCTTATCGGCTTATTATCCCATGGTGAGCCACTATGGTCCGGGGGTTTCATCCATACCGAGACGCAAGACCCATAGTGTTGTTTAGAATGTCTTGTCTCCTATATATGAATCAATTGTCATTGTGTTGGTCGCTATTATTTAAAGACATGACCCTAGAATGAAGGAAATCTTCCTATTCTAAGCCTAAAATGTTGGGTCATGTGCTTAAATCGACCCATGCAATAATGCCGTGTATTCATTCTTAATTAAGAGACACCAATGGTGATTATTGGACGTTATCTCATTCAAAGTAGTTGTAATAGGGTTTTGTCCCTTGTACCAAAATATGCCCAAGATACGGAGCGTCGGAGGGTTTATTGATCGATCGTTTGTCTCAATTTTTCCCTCCGAATAAATCATTTCAAGAAATACAATAACGTCATCCCTCGTACCTTATCGACTTATTATCCCATGGTGAGCCACTATGTTCCGGGGGTTTCATCCATACCGAGACGCAAGACCCATAGTGTTGTGTAGAATGTCTTGTCTCCTATATATGAATCAATAGTCATTGTGTTGGTCGCTGTTATTTAAAGACATGACCCTAAATATCTTAGGACATGACCCTAAGGAAATCTACCAATTCTAAGCCTAAAGTGTTGGGTCATGTGCTTAAATCGATCAATGCAATAATGTCGTGTATTCATTCCTAATTAAGAGACACCAATGGTGATTATTGGACGTTATCTCATTCAAATTAGTGGTTAGAGGGTTTCGTCCCTTGTACCAAATATGCCCAATATACAGAGCGTCGGAGGGTTTATTGATCGATCGTTTGTCTCAATTTTTCTCTCCGAATAAATCATTTCATGAAATACAACAATGTCATCCCTCGTACCTTATCGGCTAATTATCCCATGGTGACCCACTATGGTCAGGGGTTTCATCCATACCGAGACGCAAGACCCATAGTGTTGTTTAGAATGTCTTGTCTCCTATATATGAATCAATAGTCATTGTGTTGGTCACTATTATTTAAAGACATGACCCTAAATATATTAGGAAATGACCCTAAGGAAATCTTCCTATTCTAAGCCTAAAGTGTTGGGTCATGTGCATAAATCGACCAATGCAATAATGTCGTGTATTCATTCCTAATTAAGAGACACCAATGGTGATTATTGGACGTTATCTCATTCAAAGTAGTGGTTAGTGGGTTTCGTCCTTTGTACCAAATATGCCCAAGATACAGAGCGTAGGAGGGTTTAATGATCGATCGTTTGTCTCAATTTTTCTCTCCGAATAAATCATTTCAAGAAATACAATAACGTCATCCCTCGTACCTTATCGGCTAATTATCCCATGGTGAGCCACTATGGTCCGGGGGTTTTATCCATACCGAGACGCTAGACCCATAGTGTTGTGTAGAATGTCTTGTCTCCTATATATGAATCAATAGTCATTGTGTTGGTCGCTGTTATTTAAAGACATGACCCTAAATATCTTAGGACATGACCCTAAGGAAATCTACCAATTCTAAGCCTAAAGTGTTGGGTCATGTGCTTAAATCGACCAATGCAATAATTTCGTGTATTCATTCCTAATTAAGAGACACCAATGGCGATTATTGAACGTTATCTCATCCAAAGTAGTGGTTATAGGGTTTCGTCCCTTGTAACAAATATGCCCAAGATACAGAGCGTCGGAGGGTTTATTGATCGATCGTTCGTCTCAATTTTTCTCTCCGAATAAATCATTCCAAGAAATACAATAACGTCATCCCTCGTACCCTATCGGCTTATTATCCCATAGTGAGCCACTATGGTCCGGGGGCTTCATCCATACCGAGACGCAAGACCCATAGTGTTGTGTAGAATGTCTTGTCTCCTATATATGAATCAATAGTCATTGTGTTGGTCGCTGTTATTTAAAGACATGACCCTAAATATCTTAGGACATGACCCTAAGGAAATCTACCACTTCTAAGCCTAAAGTGTTGGGTCATGTGCTTAAATCGACCAATGCAATAATGTCGTGTATTCATTCCTAATTAAGAGATACCAATGGTGATTATTGGACGTTATCTCATTCAAAGTAGTGGTTAGAGGGTTTCGTCCCTTGTACCAAATATGCCCAAGATACAGAGCGTCGGAGGGTTTATGGATCGATCGTTTGTCTCAATTTTTCTCTCCGAATAAATCATTTCAAGAAATACAATAACGTCATCCCTCGTACCGTATCGACTTATTATCCCATGGTGAGCCACTATGGTCCGGGGGTTTCATCCATACCGAGACGCAAGACCCATAGTGTTGTGTAGAATGTCTTGTCTCCTATATATGAATCAATAGTCATTGTGTTGGTCGCTGTTATTTAAAGACATGACCCTAAATATATTAGGACATGACCCTAAGGAAATCTACCAATTCTAAGCCTAAAGTGTTGGGTCATGGGCTTAAATCGACCAATGCAATAATGCCGTGTATTCATTCCTAATTAAGAGACACCAATGGTGATTATTGGACGTTATCTCATTCAAAGTAATGGTTAGAGGGTTTCGTCCTTTGTACCAAATATGCCCCAGATACAGAGCGTAGGAGGGTTTATTGATCGATCCTTTGTCTCAATTTTTCTCTCCGAATAAATCATTTCAAGAAATACAATAATGTCATCCCTCGTACCTTATCGGCTAATTTTCCCATGGTGAGCCACTATGGTCCGGGGGTTTCATCCATACCGAGACGCAAGACCCATAGTGTTGTTTAGAATGTCTTGTCTCCTATATATGAATCAATAGTCATTGTGTTGGTCGCTAGCTGTTATTTAAAGACATGACCCTAAATATCTTAGGACATGACCCCAAGGAAATCTACCAATTCTAAGGCTAATGTGTTGGGTCATGTGCTTAAATCGACCAATGCAATAATGTCGTGTATTCATTCCTAATTAAGAGACACCAATGGCGATTATTGGACGTTGTCTCATCCAAAGTAGTGGTTATAGGGTTTCGTCCCTTGTACCAAATATGCCCAAGATACAGAGCGTCGGAGGGTTTATGGATCGATCGTTTGTCTCAATTTTTCTCTCCGAATAAATCATTTCAAGAAATACAACAACGTCATCCCTCGTACCTTATCGGCTTATTATCCCATGGTGAGCCACTATGATCCGGGGGTTTCATCCATACCGAGACGCAAGACCCATAGTGTTGTGTAGAATATCTTGTCTCCTATATATGAATCAATAGTCATTGTGTTGGTCGCTGTTATTTAAAGACATGACCCTAAATAAATTAGGACATGAACCTAAGGAAATCTACCAATTCTAAGCCTAAAGTGTTGGGTCATGTGCTTAATTCGACCAATGCAATAATGCCGTGTATTCATTCCTAATTAATAGACACCAATGGCGATTATTGGACGTTATCTCAATCAAAGTAGTGGTTAGAGGGTTTTATCCCTTGTACCAAATATGCCCAAGATACGGAGCGTCGGAGGGTTTATTGATCGATAGTTTGTCTCAATTTTTCTCTCCGAATAAATCATTTCAAGAAATACAATAACGTCATCCATCGCACCTTATCGGCTAATTATCCCATGGTGAGCCACTATGGTCCGGGGGTTTCATCCATACCGAGACGCAAGACCCATAGTGTTGTTTAGAATGTCTTGTCTCCTATATATGAATCAATTGTCATTGTGTTGGTCGCTATTATTTAAAGACATGACCCTAAGGAAATCTTCCTATTCTAAGCCTAAAGTGTTGGGTCATGTGCTTAAATCGACCAATGCAATAATGTCGTGAATTCATTCCTAATTAAGAGATACCAATGGTGATTATTGGACGTTATCTCATTCAAAGTAGTGGTTAGAGGGTTTCGTCCCTTGTACCAAATATGCCCAAGATACAGAGCGTCGGAGGGTTTATGGATCGATCGTTTGTCTCAATTTTTCTCTCCGAATAAATCATTTCAAGAAATACAATAACGTCATCCATCGTACCTTATCGGCTAATTATCCCATGGTGAGCCACTATGGTCCGGGGGTTTCATCCATACCGAGACGCAAGACCCATAGTGTTGTTTAGAATGTCATGTCTCCTATATATGAATCAATAGTCATTCTGTTGGTCGCTGTTATTTAAACACATGACCCTAAATATCTTAGGACATGACCCTAAGGAAATCTACCAATTCTATGCCTAAAGTGATGGGTCATGTGCTTAAATCGACCAATGCAAAAATGCCGTGTATTCATTCCTAATTAAGAGACTCCAATAGCGATTATTGGACATTATCTCATTCAAAGTAGTGGTTAGAGGGTTTCGTCCTTTGTACCAAATATGCCCCAGATACAGAGCGTAGGAGGGTTTATTGATCGATCGTTCGTCTCAATTTTTCTCTCCGAATAAATCATTCCAAGAAATACAATAACGTCATCCCTCGTACCTTATCGACTTAACATCCCATTGTGAGCCACTATGGTCCGGGGGTTTCATCCATACCGAGACGCAAGACCCATAGTGTTGTTTAGAATGTCTTGTCTCCTATATATGAATCAATTGTCATTGTGTTGGTCGCTATTATTTAAAGACATGTAAATTATCCCTAAGGAAATCTACCAATTCTAAGACTAAAGTGTTGGGTCATGTGCTTAAATCGACCAATGCAATAATGTCGTGTATTCATTCCTAATTAAGAGACACCGATGGTGATTATTGGACGTTATCTCATTCAAAGTAGTGGTCAGAGGGTTTCGTCCCTTGTACCAAATATGCCCAAGATACAAAGCGTCGGAGGGTTTATTGATCGATCGTTTGTCTCAATTTTTCTCTCCGAATAAATCATTTCAAGAAATACAATAACGTCATCCCTCGTACCATATCGGCTAATTATCCCATGGTGAGCTACTATGGTCCGGGGGGTTCATCCATACCGAGACGCAAGAACCATAGTGTTGTGTAGAATGTCTTGTCTCCTATATATGAATCAATAGTCATTGTGTTGGTCGCTGTTATTATATGACATTACCTTAAATATCTGAGGACATGACCGTAAGGAAATCTACCAATTCTAAGCCTAAAGTGTTGGGTCATGTTCTTAAATCGACCAATGTAATAATGTCGTGTATTCATTCCTAATTAAGAGACACCAATGGTGATTATTGGACGTTATCTCATTCAAAGTAGTGGTTAGAGGGTTTCGTCCCTTGTACCAAATATGCCCAAGATACAGAGCGTCGGAGGGTTTATGGATCGATCGTTTGTCTCAATTTTTCTCTCCGAATAACTCATTTCAAGAAATATAATAACGTCATCCCTCATACCTTATCGGCTTATTATCCCATGGTGAGCCACTATGGTCCGGGGGTTTCATCCATACCGAGAAGCAAGACACATAGTGTTGTGTAGAATGTCTTGTCTCCTATATATGAATCAATAGTCATTGTGTTGGTCGCTGTTATTTAAAGACATAACCCTAAATATCTTAGGACATGACCCTAAGGAAATCTAAGCCTAAAGTGTTGGGTCATGTGCATAAATCGACCAATGTCATAATGTCGTGTATTCATTCCTAATTAAGAGACACCAATGGTGATTATTGGACGTTATCTCATTCAAAGTAGTGGTTAAAGGGTTTCGTCCCTTGTACCAAATATGCCCAATATACAGAGCGTCGGAGGGTTTATTGATCGATCGTTTGTCTCAATTTTTCTCTCCGAATAAATCATTACAAGAAATAAAATAACGTCTTCCCTCGTACCTTATCGGCTAATTAACCCATGGTGAGCCACTATGGTCCAGGGGTTTCATCCATACCGAGACGCAAGATCCATAGTGTTGTTTAGAATGTCTTGTCTCCTATATATGAATCAATTGTCATTGTGTTGGTCACTATTATTTAAAGACATGACCCCAAATATATTAGGACATGACCCTAAGGAAATCTTCCTATTCTAAGCCTAAAGTGTTGGGTTATGTGCTTAAATCGACCAATGCAATAATGCCGTGTATTCATTCCTAATTAAGAGACACCAATTGCGATTATTGGACGTTATCTCATTCAAAGTAGTGGTTAGAGGGTTTCGTCCCTTGTACCAAATATGCCCCAGATACAGAACGTAGGAGGGTTTATTGATCGATCGTTTGTCACAATTTTTCTCTCCGAATAAATCATTTCAAAAAATACAATAACGTCATCCCTCGTACCTTATCAGCTAATTATCCCATGGTGAGCCACAATGGACCGGGGGTTTCATCCATACCTAGACGCAAGACCCATAGTGTTGTTTAGAATGTCTTGTCTCCTATATATGAATCAATAGTCATTGTGTTGGTCGCTAGCTGTTATTTAAAGACATGACCCTAAATATCTTAGGACATGACCCCAAGGAAATCTACCAATTCTAAGCCTAAAGTGTTGGGTCATGTGCTTAAATCGACCAATGCAATAATGTCGTGTATTCATTCCTAATTAAGAGACACCAATGGCGATTATTGGACGTTATCTCATTTAAAGTAGTCGTTAGAGGGTTTTGTCCCTTGTACCAAATATGCCCAAGATACAGAGCGTCGGAGGGTTTATTGATCGATCGTTTGTCTCAATTTTTTTCTCCGAATAAATCATTTCAAGAAATACAATAACGTCATCCCTCGTACCTTATCGGCTAATTATCCCATGGTGAGCCACTATGGTCTGGGGGTTTCATCCATATCGAGACGCAAGACCCATAGTGTTGTGTAGAATGTCTTGTCTCCTATATATGAATCAATTGTCATTGTGTTGGTCGCTGTTATTTAAAGACATGACCCTAAATATATTAGGACATGACCCTAAGGAAATCAACCAATTCTATGCCTAAAGTGTTGGGTCATGTGCAAATCAACCAATGTAATAATGCCGTGTATTCATTCCTAATTAAGAGACACCAATGGCGATTATTGGACATTATCTCATTCAAAGTAGTGGTTAGAGGGGTTCGTCCCTTTTACCAAATATACCCAAGATACAGATCGTCGGAGGATTTATTGATCGATCGTTTGTATCAATTTTTCTCTCCGAATAATTCATTTCAAGAAATACAATAACGTCATCCCTCGTACCTTATCGGCTAATTATCCCATGGTGAGCCACTATGGTCCGGGGGATTCATCCATACCGAGACGCAAGACCCATAGTGTTGTTTAGAATGTCTTATCTCCTGTATACTTCCTCCGTTCCATAATAAGTGAAACATAGGGATTTGGCACAAGATTTAATAAACATCACTTTCAAAAGCCAAAAAGTCATAAAATACCCTTTTTATTATCAAAAAGAAGAGAGAGAAAAGCAAACCATACAAGTTTGTGATGGGTACTCTTGTCATTTTGTCACTTTCTTTTTTCCATTTAAGGTATGTTTCACTTATTTTGAAACGTTCTAAAATAGTAAGTGTTTCACTTATTATGGAACGGAGGAAGTATGAATCAATAGTCATTCTGTTGGTCGCTGTTATTTAAAGACATGACCCTAAATATCTTAGGACATGACCCTACGGAAATCTACCAATTCTATGCCAAAAGTGTTGGGTCATGTGCTTAAATCGACCAATGCCATAATGTCGTGTATTCATTCCTAATTAAGAGACACCAATGGTGATTATTGAACGTTATCTCATTCAAAGTAGTGGTTAGAGGGTTTCGTCCCTTGTACCAAATATGCCCAATATATACAAAGCGTCGGAGGGTTTATTGATCGATCGTTTGTCTCAATTTTTCTCTCCGAATAAATCATTACAAGAAATACAATAACGTCATCCCTCGTACCTTATCGGCTAATTATCCCATGGTGAGCCACTATGGTCCGGGGGTTTCATCCATACCGAGACGCAAGACCCATAGTGTTGTTTAGAATGTCTTGTCTCCTATATATGAATCAATTGTCATTGTGTTGGTCACTATTATTTAAAGACATGACCCTAAATATATTAGGACATGACCCTAAGGAAATCTTCCTATTCTAAGCCTAAAGTGTTGGGTTATGTGCTTAAATCGACCAATACAATAATGCCGTGTATTCATTCCTAATTAAGAGACACCAATTGCGATTATTGGACGTTATGTCATTCAAAGTAGTGGTTAGAGGGTTTCGTCCCTTGTACCAAATATGCCCCAGATATAGAGCGTAGGAGGGTTTATTGATCGATCGTTTGTCTTAATTTTTCTCTCCGAATAAATCATTTCAAGAAATACAATAACGTCATCCCTCGTACCTTATCGGCTAATTATCCCATGGTGAGCCACAATGGACCGGGGGTTTCATCCATACCTAGACGCAAGACCCATAGTGTTGTTTAGAATGTCTTGTCTCCTATATATGAATCAATAGTCATTGTGTTGGTCGCTAGCTGTTATTTAAAGACATGACCCTAAATATCTTAGGACATGACCCCAAGGAAATCTACCAATTCTAAGCCTAAAGTGTTGGGTCATGTGCTTAAATCGACCAATGCAATAATGTCGTGTATTCATTCCTAATTAAGAGACACCAATGGTGATTATTGGACGTTATCTCATTCAAAGTAGTGGTTAGAGGGTTTCGTCCCTTGTACCAAATATGCCCAAGATACAGAGAGTAGGAGGGTTTATGGATCGATCGTTTGTCTCAATTTTTCTCTCCGAATAAATCATTACAAGAAATACAATAACGTCATCCCTCGTACCTTATCGGCTAATTATCCCATGGTGAGCCACTATGGTCCGGGGGTTTTATCCATACCGAGACGCAAGACCCATAGTGTTGTGTAGAATGTCTTGTCTCCTATATATGAATCAATAGTCATTGTGTTGGTCGCTGTTATTTAAAGACATAACCCTAAATATCTTAGAAAATGACCCTAAGGAAATCTAAGCCTAAAGTGTTGGCTCATGTGCAAATCAACCAATGTAATAATGCCGTGTATTCATTCCTAATTAAGAGACACCAATGGCGATTATTGGACGTTATCTCAGTCAAAGTAGTGGTTAGAGGGTTTCGTCCCTTTTACCAAATATACCCAAGATACAGAGCGTCGGAGGATTTATTGATCGATCGTTTGTATCAATTTTTCTCTCCGAATAATTCATTTCAAGAAATACAATAACGTCATCCCTCGTACCTTATCGGCTAATTATCCCATGGTGAGCCACTATGGTCCGGGGGATTCATCCATACCGAGACGCAAGACCCATTGTGTTGTTTAGAATGTCTTGTCTCCTGTATACTTCCTCCGTTCCATAATAAGTAAAACATAGGGATTTGGCACAAGATTTAATAAACATCACTTTCAAAAGCCAAAAAGTCATAAAATACCCTTTTTATTATCAAAAAGAAGAGAGAGAAAAGCAAACCATACAAGTTTGTGATGGGTACTCTTGTCATTTTGTCACTTTCTTTTTTCCATTTAAGGTATGTTTCACTTATTTTGAAACGTTCTAAAATAGTAAGTGTTTCACTTATTATGGAACGGAGGAAGTATGAATCAATAGGCATTCTGTTGGTCGCTGTTATTTAAAGACATGACCCTAAATATCTTAGGACATGACCCTAAGGAAATCTACCAATTCTAAGCCTAAAGTGTTGGGTCATGTGCTTAAATCGACCAATGCAATAATGTCGTGTATTCATTCCTAATTAAGAGACACCAATGGTGATAATTGGACGTTATCTCATTCAAAGTAGTGGTTAGAGGGTTTTGTCCCTTGTACCAAATATGCCCAATATATACGAGCGTCGGAGGGTTTATTGATCGATCGTTTGTCTCAATTTTTCTCTCCGAATAAATCATTACAAGAAATACAATAACGTCATCCCTCGTACCTTATCGGCTAATTATCCCATGGTGAGCCACTATGGTCCGGGGGTTTCATCCATACCGAGACGCAAGACCCATAGTGTTGTTTAGAATGTCTTGTCTCCTATATATGAATCAATTGTCATTATGTTGGTCACTATTATTTAAAGACATGACCCTAAATATATTAGGACATGACCCTAAGGAAATCTTCCTATTCTAAGCCTAAAGTGTTGGGTCATGTGCTTAAATCGACCAATGCAATAATGCCGTGTATTCATTCCTAATTAAGAGACACCAATGGCGATTATTGGACGTTATCTCATTCAAAGTAGTGGTTAGAGGGTTTCGTCCCTTGTACCAAATATGCCCCAGATACAGAGCGTAGGAGGGTTTATTGATCGATCGTTTGTCTCAATTTTTCTCTCCGAATAAATCATTTCAAGAAATACAATAACGTCATCCCTCGTACCTTATCGGCTAATTATCCCATGGTGAGCCACTATGGTCCGGGGGTTTCATCCATACCTAGACGCAAGACCCATAGTGTTGTTTAGAATGTCTTGTCTCCTATATATTCCTCCCTTCCATAAAAAGGGAAAAAAAAGGATTTGGAAAAAATTTTAAAAAAAAAAAATAAAAAAAAAAAAAAAAAAAAAAAAAATTTTTTTTTTAAAAAAAAAAAAAAAAAAAAAAAAAAAAAAAAAAATTTATAAAATTTATTTTTTTTTTTTTTTTTTTTTTTTTTTTTTATTTTTATTTTTTTTTTTTTTTAAATAAAAAAAAAAAAAAAAAAAATATTATAAAAAAAAAAAAAAAGTATGAATCAATAGTCATTGGTTGTTGGTCGCTAGCGTTATTTAAAGACATGACCCTAAATATCTTAGGACATGACCCCAAGGAAATCTACCAATTCTAAGCCTAAAGTGTTGGGTCATGTGCTTAAATCGACCAATGCAATAATGTCGTGTATTCATTCCTAATTAAGAGACACCAATGGCGATTATTGGACGTTATCTCATTTAAAGTAGTGGTTAGAGGGTTTCGTCCCTTGTACCAAATATGCCCAAGATACAGAGCGTCGGAGGGTTTATTGATCGATCGTTTGTCTCAATTTTTTTCTCCGAATAAATCATTTCAAGAAATACAATAACGTCATCCCTCGTACCTTATCGGCTAATTATCCCATGGTGAGCCACTATGGTCCGGGGGTTTCATCCATACCGAGACGCAAGACCCATAGTGTTGTTTAGAATGTCTTGTCTCCTATATATGAATCAATTGTCATTGTGTTGGTCGCTGTTATTTAAAGACATGACCCTAAATATATTAGGACATGACCCTAAGGAAATCAACCAATTCTAAGCCTAAAGTGTTGGGTCATGGGCTTAAATCGACCAATGCAATAATGCCGTGTATTCATTCCTAATTAAGAGACACCAATGGTGATTATTGGACGTTATCTCATTCAAAGTAGTGGTTAGAGGGTTTCGTCCTTTGTACCAAATATGCCCAAGATACAGAGCGTAGGAGGGTTTATTGATCGATCGTTTGTCTCAATTTTTCTCTCCGAATAAATCATTTCAAGAAATACAATAACGTCATCCCTCGTACCTTATCGGCTAATTATCCCATGGTGAGCCACTATGGTCCGGGGGTTTAATCCATACCGAGACGCAAGACCCATAGTGTTGTTTAGAATGTCTTGTCTCCTATATATGAATCAATAGTCATTGTGTTGGTCGCCGTTATTTAAAGACATAACCCTAAATATCTTAGGAAATGACCCTAAGGAAATTCTAAGCCTAAAGTGTTGGGTCATGTGCTTAAATCGACCAATGTAATAATGTCGTGTATTCATTCCTAATTAAGAGACACCAATGGCGATTATTGGACGTTATCTCATTCAAAGTAGTGGTTAGAGGGTTTCGTCCCTTTTACCAAATATACCCAAGATACGAGAGGAGGGTTTATGGATCGATCGTTTGTCTCAATTTTTCTCTCCGAATAAATCATTTCAAGAAATACAATAACGTCATCCCTCGTACCTTATCGGCTAATTATCCCATGGTGAGCCACTATGGTCCTGGGGTTTTATCCATACCGAGACGCAAGACCCATAGTGTTGTTTGGATTTTTTTTTCTCTCCTTTCCCTCCCCCCTTAAAAAAAAAAAAAAAAAAAAGATAAAAAAAAAAAAAAAAAAAAAAAAAAAAAAAAAAAAAAAAAAAAAAAAAAAAATTTTTTTTAAAAAAAAAAAAAAAAAAAAAAAAAAAAAAAAAAAAAATATTTGTAATTTTTTTTTTTTTTTTTTTTTTTTTTTTTTTTTTTAATTATTTTTTTTTTTTTTTAATAAAAAAAATGTAGAATGTCTTAGTCTGCCTAGGTATATGAATCAATAGTCATTTGTTGGTCGTCGTTATTTAAAGACATGACCCTAAATATCTTAGGACATGACCCTAAGGAAATCTACCAATTCTAAGCCAAAAGTGTTGGGTCATGTGCTTAAATCGACCAATGCCATAATGTCGTGTATTCATTCCTAATTAAGAGACACCAATGGTGATTATTGAACGTTATCTCATTCAAAGTAGTGGTTAGAGGGTTTCGTCCCTTGTACCAAATATGCCCAATATATACGAGCGTCGGAGGGTTTATTGATCGATCGTTTGTCTCAATTTTTCTCTCCGAATAAATCATTACAAGAAATACAATAACGTCATCCCTCGTACCTTATCGGCTAATTATCCCATGGTGAGCCACTATGGTCCGGGGGTTTCATCCATACCGAGACGCAAGACCCATAGTGTTGTTTAGAATGTCTTGTCTCCTATATATGAATCAATTGTCATTATGTTGGTCACTATTATTTAAAGACATGACCCTAAATATATTAGGACATGACCCTAAGGAAATCTTCCTATTCTAAGCCTAAAGTGTTGGGTTATGTGCTTAAATCGACCAATGCAATAATGCCGTGTATTCATTCCTAATTAAGAGACACCAATTGCGATTATTGGACGTTATCTCATTCAAAGTAGTGGTTAGAGGGTTTCGTCCCTTGTACCAAATATGCCCCAGATACAGAGCGTAGGAGGGTTTATTGATCGATCGTTTGTCTCAATTTTTCTCTCCGAATAAATCATTTCAAGAAATACAATAACGTCATCCCTCGTACCTTATCGGCTAATTATCCCATGGTGAGCCACAATGGACCGGGGGTTTCATCCATACCTAGACGCAAGACCCATAGTGTTGTTTAGAATGTCTTGTCTCCTATATATGAATCAATAGTCATTGTGTTGGTCGCTAGCTGTTATTTAAAGACATGACCCTAAATATCTTAGGACATGACCCCAAGGAAATCTACCAATTCTAAGCCTAAAGTGTTGGGTCATGTGCTTAAATCGACCAATGCAATAATGTCGTGTATTCATTCCTAATTAAGAGACACCAATGGCGATTATTGGACGTTATCTCATTTAAAGTAGTGGTTAGAGGGTTTTGTCCCTTGTACCAAATATGCCCAAGATACGAGAGCGTCGGAGGGTTTATTGATCGATCGTTTGTCTCAATTTTTTTCTCCGAATAAATCATTTCAAGAAATACAATAACGTCATCCCTCGTACCTTATCGGCTAATTATCCCATGGTGAGCCACTATGGTCTGGGGGTTTCATCCATACCGAGACGCAAGACCCATAGTGTTGTGTAGAATGTCTTGTCTCCTATATATGAATCAATTGTCATTGTGTTGGTCGCTGTTATTTAAAGACATGACCCTAAATATATTAGGACATGACCCTAAGGAAATCAACCAATTCTAAGCCTAAAGTGTTGGGTCATGGGCTTAAATCGACCGAAGCAATAATGCCGTGTATTCATTCCTAATTAAGAGGCACCAATGGTGATTTTTGGACGTTATCTCATTCAAAGTAGTGGTTAGAGGGTTTCGTCCTTTGTACCAAATATGCCCAAGATACAGAGCGTAGGAGGGTTTATTGATCGATCGTTTGTCTCAATTTTTCTCTCCGAATAAATCATTTCAAGAAATACAATAACGTCATCCCTCGTACCTTATCGGCTAATTATCCCATGGTCAGCCACTATGGTCCGGGGGTTTTATCCATACCGAGACGCAAGACCCATAGTGTTGTGTAGAATGTCTTGTCTCCTATATATGAATCAATAGTCATTGTGTTGGTCGCTGTTATTTAAAGACATAACCCTAAATATCTTAGAAAATGACCCTAAGGAAATCTAAGCCTAAAGTGTTGGGTCATGTGCAAATCAACCAATGTAATAATGCCGTGTATTCATTCCTAATTAAGAGACACCAATGGCGATTATTGGACGTTATCTCAGTCAAAGTAGTGGTTAGAGGGTTTCGTCCCTTTTACCAAATATACCCAAGATACAGAGCGTCGGAGGATTTATTGATCGATCGTTTGTATCAATTTTTCTCTCCGAATAATTCATTTCAAGAAATACAATAACGTCATCCCTCGTACCTTATCGGCTAATTATCCCATGGTGAGCCACTATGGTCCGGGGGATTCATCCATACCGAGACGCAAGACCCATAGTGTTGTTTAGAATGTCTTGTCTCCTGTATACTTCCTCCGTTCCATAATAAGTAAAACATAGGGATTTGGCACAAGATTTAATAAACATCACTTTCAAAAGCCAAAAAGTCATAAAATACCTTTTTTATTATCAAAAAGAAGAGAGAGAAAAGCAAACCATACAAGTTTGTGATGGGTACTCTTGTCATTTTGTCACTTTCTTTTTTCCATTTAAGGTATGTTTCACTTATTTTGAAACGTTCTAAAATAGTAAAGTGTTTCACTTATTATGGAACGGAGGAAGTATGAATCAATAGGCATTCTGTTGGTCGCTGTTATTTAAAGACATGACCCTAAATATCTTAGGACATGACCCTAAGGAAATCTACCAATTCTAAGCCAAAAGTGTTGGGTCATGTGCTTAAATCGACCAATGCCATAATGTCGTGTATTCATTCCTAATTAAGAGACACCAATGGTGATTATTGAACGTTATCTCATTCAAAGTAGTGGTTAGAGGGTTTCGTCCCTTGTACCAAATATGCCCAATATATACAGAGCGTCGGAGGGTTTATTGATCGATCGTTTGTCTCAATTTTTCTCTCCGAATAAATCATTACAAGAAATACAATAACGTCATCCCTCGTACCTTATCGGCTAATTATCCCATGGTGAGCCACTATGGTCCGGGGGTTTCATCCATACCGAGACGCAAGACCCATAGTGTTGTTTAGAATGTCTTGTCTCCTATATATGAATCAATTGTCATTATGTTGGTCACTATTATTTAAAGACATGACCCTAAATATATTAGGACATGACCCTAAGGAAATCTTCCTATTCTAAGCCTAAAGTGTTGGGTTATGTGCTTAAATCGACCAATGCAATAATGCCGTGTATTCATTCCTAATTAAGAGACACCAATTGCGATTATTGGACGTTATCTCATTCAAAGTAGTGGTTAGAGGGTTTCGTCCCTTGTACCAAATATGCCCCAGATACAGAGCGTAGGAGGGTTTATTGATCGATCGTTTGTCTCAATTTTTCTCTCCGAATAAATCATTTCAAGAAATACAATAACGTCATCCCTCGTACCTTATCGGCTAATTATCCCATGGTGAGCCACAATGGACCGGGGGTTTCATCCATACCTAGACGCAAGACCCATAGTGTTGTTTAGAATGTCTTGTCTCCTATATATGAATCAATAGTCATTGTGTTGGTCGCTAGCTGTTATTTAAAGACATGACCCTAAATATCTTAGGACATGACCCCAAGGAAATCTACCAATTCTAAGCCTAAAGTGTTGGGTCATGTGCTTAAATCGACCAATGCAATAATGTCGTGTATTCATTCCTAATTAAGAGACACCAATGGCGATTATTGGACGTTATCTCATTTAAAGTAGTGGTTAGAGGGTTTTGTCCCTTGTACCAAATATGCCCAAGATACAGAGCGTCGGAGGGTTTATTGATCGATCGTTTGTCTCAATTTTTTTCTCCGAATAAATCATTTCAAGAAATACAATAACGTCATCCCTCGTACCTTATCGGCTAATTATCCCATGGTGAGCCACTATGGTCCGGGGGTTTCATCCATACCGAGACGCAAGACCCATAGTGTTGTGTAGAATGTCTTGTCTCCTATATATGAATCAATTGTCATTGTGTTGGTCGCTGTTATTTAAAGACATGACCCTAAATATATTAGGACATGACCCTAAGGAAATCAACCAATTCTAAGCCTAAAGTGTTGGGTCATGGGCTTAAATCGACCGAAGCAATAATGCCGTGTATTCATTCCTAATTAAGAGGCACCAATGGTGATTTTTGGACGTTATCTCATTCAAAGTAGTGGTTAGAGGGTTTCGTCCTTTGTACCAAATATGCCCAAGATACAGAGCGTAGGAGGGTTTATTGATCGATCGTTTGTCTCAATTTTTCTCTCCGAATAAATCATTTCAAGAAATACAATAACGTCATCCCTCGTACCTTATCGGCTAATTATCCCATGGTGAGCCACTATGGTCCGGGGGTTTTATCCATACCGAGACGCAAGACCCATAGTGTTGTGTAGAATGTCTTGTCTCCTATATATGAATCAATAGTCATTGTGTTGGTCGCTGTTATTTAAAGACATAACCCTAAATATCTTAGAAAATGACCCTAAGGAAATCTAAGCCTAAAGTGTTGGGTCATGTGCAAATCAACCAATGTAATAATGCCGTGTATTCATTCCTAATTAAGAGACACCAATGGCGATTATTGGACGTTATCTCAGTCAAAGTAGTGGTTAGAGGGTTTCGTCCCTTTTACCAAATATACCCAAGATACAGAGCGTCGGAGGATTTATTGATCGATCGTTTGTATCAATTTTTCTCTCCGAATAAATCATTTCAAGAAATACAATAACGTCATCCCTCGTACCTTATCGGCTAATTATCCCATGGTGAGCCACTATGGTCCGGGGGATTCATCCATACCGAGACGCAAGACCCATAGTGTTGTTTAGAATGTCTTGTCTCCGTATACTTCCTCCGTTCCCAAAAAAGAAAAAAATAGGGATTTGAAGATTTAAAAAAAACAAATTTCAAAAACCAAAAGCATAAAATACCTTTTTTTTATTAAAAAAAAGAGAAGAAAAAAACCAAAATTGTGATGGGTACTCTTTTCCTTTTCCCCCCCTTTTTCCTCCAATTTATGTATCTTTTTTTTTTTTAAATCAAAGTAGTATTTTAGGAGAGTATGAATCAATAGTCATTCTGTTGGTCGCTGTTATTTAAAGACATGACCCTAAATATCTTTGGACATGACCCTAAGGAAATCTACCAATTCTAAGCCAAAAGTGTTGGGTCATGTGCTTAAATCGACCAATGCCATAATGTCGTGTATTCATTCCTAATTAAGAGACACCAATGGTGATTATTGGACGTTATCTCATTCAAAGTAGTGGTTAGAGGGTTTTGTCCCTTGTACCAAATATGCCCAAGATACAGAGCGTCGGAGGGTTTATTGATCGATCGTTTGTCTCAATTTTTCTCTCCGAATAAATCATTTCAAGAAATACAATAACGTCATCCCTCGTACCTTATCGGCTAATTATCCCATGGTGAGCCACTATGGTCCGGGGGTTTCATCCATACCGAGACGCAAGACCCATAGTGTTGTTTAGAATGTCTTGTCTCCTATATATGAATCAATAGTCATTGTGTTGGTCGCTAGCTGTTATTTAAAGACATGACCCTAAATATCTTAGGACATGACCCCAAGGAAATCTACCAATTCTAAGCCTAAAGTGTTGGGTCATGTGCTTAAATCGACCAATGCAATAATGTCGTGTATTCATTCCTAATTAAGAGACACCAATGGTGATTATTGGACGTTATCTCATTCAAAGTAGTGGTTAGAGGGTTTCGTCCCTTGTACCAAATATGCCCAAGATACAGAGCGTAGGAGGGTTTATTGATCGATCGTTTGTCTCAATTTTTCTCTCCGAATAAATCATTTCAAGAAATACAATAACGTCATCCCTCGTACCTTATCGGCTAATTATCCCATGGTGAGCCACTATGGTCCGGGGGTTTCATCCATACCGAGACGCAAGACCCATAGTGTTGTTTAGAATGTCTTGTCTCCTATATATGAATCAATAGTCATTGTGTTGGTCAGCCGTTATTTAAAGACATGACCCTAAATATATTAGGACATGACCCTAAGGAAATCAACCAATTCTAAGCCTAAAGTGTTGGGTCATGGGCTTAAATCGACCAATGCAATAATGCCGTGTATTCATTCCTAATTAAGAGACACCAATGGCGATTATTGGACGTTATCTCATTCAAAGTAGTGGTTAGAGGGTTTCGTCCCTTGTACCAAATATGCCCAAGATACAGAGCGTAGGAGGGTTTATTGATCGATCGTTTGTCTCAATTTTCTCTCCGAATAAATCATTTCAAGAAATACAATAACGTCATCCCTCGTACCTTATCGGCTAATTATCCCATGGTGAGCCACTATGGTCCGGGGGTTTCATCCATACCGAGACGCAAGACCCATAGTGTTGTTTAGAATGTCTTGTCTCCTATATATGAATCAATAGTCATTGTGTTGGTCGCTGTTATTTAAAGACATAACCCTAAATATCTTAGGAAATGACCCTAAGGAAATCTCCAATTCTAAGCCTAAAGTGTTGGGTCATGTGCTTAAATCAACCAATGCAATAATGTCGTGTATTCATTCCTAATTAAGAGACACCAATGGTGATTATTGGACGTTATCTCATTCAAAGTAGTGGTTAGAGGGTTTCGTCCCTTGTACCAAATATGCCCAAGATACAGAGCGTCGGAGGGTTTATTGATCGATCGTTTGTCTCAATTTTTCTCTCCGAATAAATCATTTCAAGAAATACAATAACGTCATCCCTCGTACCTTATCGGCTAATTATCCCATGGTGAGCCACTATGGTCCGGGGGTTTCATCCATACCGAGACGCAAGACCCATAGTGTTGTTTAGAATGTCTTGTCTCCTATATATGAATCAATAGTCATTATGTTGGTCACTATTATTTAAAGACATGACCCTAAATATATTAGGACATGACCCTAAGGAAATCTACCAATTCTAAGCCTAAAGTGTTGGGTCATGTGCTTAAATCGACCAATGCAATAATGCCGTGTATTCATTCCTAATTAAGAGACACCAATGGTGATTATTGGACGTTATCTCATTCAAAGTAGTGGTTAGAGGGTTTCGTCCCTTGTACCAAATATGCCCAACATACAGAGCGTAGGAGGGTTTATTGATCGATCGTTTGTCTCAATTTTTCTCTCCGAATAAATCATTTCAAGAAATACAATAACGTCATCCCTCGTACCTTATCGGCTAATTATCCCATGGTGAGCCACTATGGTCCGGGGGTTTCATCCATACCGAGACGCAAGACCCATAGTGTTGTTTAGAATGTCTTGTCTCCTATATATGAATCAATAGTCATTGTGTTGGTCGCTAGCTGTTATTTAAAGACATGACCCTAAATATCTTAGGACATGACCCCAAGGAAATCTACCAATTCTAAGCCTAAAGTGTTGGGTCATGTGCTTAAATCGACCAATGCAATAATGTCGTGTATTCATTCCTAATTAAGAGACACCAATGGCGATTATTGGACGTTATCTCATTCAAAGTAGTGGTTAGAGGGTTTCGTCCCTTGTACCAAATATGCCCAAGATACAGAGCGTCGGAGGGTTTATTGATCGATCGTTTGTCTCAATTTTTTTCTCCGAATAAATCATTTCAAGAAATACAATAACGTCATCCCTCGTACCTTATCGGCTTATTATCCCATGGTGAGCCACTATGGTCCGGGGGTTTCATCCATACCGAGACGCAAGACCCATAGTGTTGTGTAGAATGTCTTTTCTCCTATATATGAATCAATAGTCATTGTGTTGGTCGTTGTTATTTAAAGACATGACCCAAAATATCTTAGGACATGACCCTAAGGAAATCTACCAAGTCTAAGCCTAAAGTGTTGGGTCATGTGCTTAAATCGACCAATGCAATAATGTCGTGTATTCATTCCTAATTAAGAGATACCAATGGTGATTTTTGGACGTTATCTCATTCAAAGTAGTGGTTAGAGGGTTTCGTCCTTTGTACCAAATATGCCCAAGATACGGAGCGTAGGAGGGTTTATGGATCGATCGTTTGTCTCAATTTTTCTCTCCGAATAAATCATTTCAAGAAATACAATAACGTCATCCCTCGTACCTTATCGGCTTATTATCCCATGGTGAGCCACTATGGTCCGGGGGTTTCATCCATACCGAGACGCAAGACCCATAGTGTTGTGTAGAATGTCTTGTCTCCTATATATGAATCAATAGTCATTGTGTTGGTCGCCGTTATTTAAAGACATAACCCTAAATATCTTAGGAAATGACCCTAAGGAAATCTCAATCCTAAGCCTAAAGTGTTGGGTCATGTGCTTAAATCAACCAATGTAATAATGCCGTGTATTCATTCCTAATTAAGAGACACCAATGGCGATTATTGGACGTTATCTCATTCAAAGTAGTGGTTAGAGGGTTTCGTCCCTTGTACCAAATATGCCCAAGATACGGAGCGTCGGAGGGTTTATTGATCGATCGTTTGTCTCAATTTTTTCTCTCCGAATAAATCATTTCAAGAAATACAATAACGTCATCCCTCGTACCTTATCGGCTAATTATCCCATGGTGAGCCACTATGGTCCGGGGGTTTCATCCATACCGAGACGCAAGACCCATAGTGTTGTTTAGAATGTCTTGTCTCCTGTATACTTCCTCCGTTCCATAATAAGTAAAGCATAGGGATTTGACAAGATTTAATAAACATCACTTTCAAAAGCCAAAAAGTCATAAAATACCTTTTTTATTATCAAAAAGAAGAGAGAAAGCAAACCATACAAGTTTGTGATGGGTACTTTTGTCATTTTGTACTTTCTTTTTCATTTAAGGTATGTTTCACTTATTTTGAAACGTTCTAAAATAGTAAGTGTTTCACTTATTATGACGGAGGAAGTATATGAATCAATAGTCATTTGTTGGTCGTTATTTAAAGACATGACCCTAAATATCTTAAGGACATGACCCTAAGGAAATCTACCAATTCTAAGCCAAAAGTGTTGGGTCATGTGCTTAAATCGACCAATGCCATAATGTCGTGTATTCATTCCTAATTAAGAGACACCAATGGTGATTATTGAACGTTATCTCATTCAAAGTAGTGGTTAGAGGGTTTCGTCCCTTGTACCAAATATGCCCAATATATACAGAGCGTCGGAGGGTTTATTGATCGATCGTTTGTCTCAATTTTTCTCTCCGAATAAATCATTTCAAGAAATACAATAACGTCATCCCTCGTACCTTATCGGCTAATTATCCCATGGTGAGCCACTATGGTCCGGGGGTTTCATCCATACCGAGACGCAAGACCCATAGTGTTGTTTAGAATGTCTTGTCTCCTATATATGAATCAATTGTCATTATGTTGGTCACTATTATTTAAAGACATGACCCTAAATATATTAGGACATGACCCTAAGGAAATCTTCCTATTCTAAGCCTAAAGTGTTGGGTTATGTGCTTAAATCGACCAATGCAATAATGCCGTGTATTCATTCCTAATTAAGAGACACCAATTGTGATTATTGCACGTTATCTCATTCAAAGTAGTGGTTAGAGGGTTTCGTCCCTTGTACCAAATATGCCCCAGATACAGAGCGTAGGAGGGTTTATTGATCGATCGTTTGTCTCAATTTTTCTCTCCGAATAAATCATTTCAAGAAATACAATAACGTCAATCCCTCGTACCTTATCGGCTAATTATCCCATGGTGAGCCACAATGGACCTGGGGTTTCATCCATACCTAGACGCAAGACCCATAGTGTTGTTTAGAATGTCT